>JAPYZB010000054.1:0-35787 GCA_030522745.1 Eupelmus kiefferi | reverse complement strand
TATGCAGATCAGGTTGAAATTGAAAAAACTACCTCTGACAATAATATACATTTTGTGCTGTGTAAAGGACTTACTATGAGCTACATTCGATCTTTAAATTTTCAAGCGAGAAATGATAAGGACAAACCTGCTGCACGCGCGCCTATATATACGATTCTTCCCAAACCCGTAGACTCGAATATTCGTTACGGGGCCTGGTTTAGTGTGCTGGGTCCGGTTTGGACGGGGCAATAAAACGATCGTGAGGGGGACGCCTCCTTTCCAAAGGGATAAATGGATTTTGACGGGTCTTACCTGCGCACGTCGGAAAATACGTTTCCAATGTGTACCTTACAAAACTTTGGTAGCAACTGTCCCAACGCGTATACGCGAGCATGGGAAAACGTTTTTCTGAACGTGTTTTCGGGATTGAACTCGAGAAAGCTTTAAATCATCTTTTGAGACGAGTTTGAGAATTACTGCGGTACGTTCCAAGGTAAATACACGTGCAAAAGATTAGCTTTGATTGTTGACAGTTTATTTTAAGAGCAACCGAACTTTTTAGATTGGTTCTAAGAATATGTAAGTATTACCGACGTACACTAATTTTTTGCGTCATCTTTAACAGGAATCACTAGTTGATAATAAATAACAAAAGGAATAACAAGTCGCTAAGTCCAAGCTGGTATATTTTGACACAAAAATATTTGAATACAGATTTTTGAAGAACATTAAATTAATTAATATTCACTTGTATTAAAATGAAATACTATAGAATAAAAAATTAAAATCAACATACGGATCTTTAATTAAATTTACAAATTTCGTAAGTAAAATTTTAACACTAAAATTTAATTATACAAGAACGCAAAAAGATATACGGTGTAATTGATTAATAAATTAAAAATTCATTTATTACTATTACTCTCATTCATTAAAACACAATTTCTATTTAAATTAATGAAACAATTAATTCGTAATTAATTAATATTAAATAATTAAAAAATCCATTACTCGTTAAAAAGTAACATTATTTTGCTCATTTACTTTAACGTTTAGTAAAAGTTTTTTAATTTCATTATAAAAATTTTAAAATTAAAAAATCCGTTTCTAACACGCTATAATCGTAAGGTTTAATTCCAAACTATAACAGTTTCCACCTACAGAGGCATAATTTGCATTTACAAAGATCCACGCAAAGATCTGCATCGCGCATAAGCGCGTTTTAGACAGGTCCCATAAAACATGAAACGCAGGCCGTGTGTAAGACCAAACTTAGCTCTCTCGGCGTATATATATCCGCACACACACTCACACACGCGCGCGCGCACCGTCCGTTCTTACGAAATGGCCGGCCGTTACTCGAGCAACCTCAATTTCAAAACAAACGCGCGCGCGCACACGGGGCTTAATCGGCCCGTCCGCTTGAGGAAAAAAAAAGCAGAGCAGCTAAAACACTCGCTCGCATCTTATAGTGCACTTTTCGCGCGCGGTGTTTTTCAGGTACGACGGCCGCTGGGATAACAACACACAAGGAGGAGCACGCGCGAGAGAGAGAGAGGAAGAAATTCGTGGTGTGCCGTGCTGAGAGAGCAAGCGAGCGAGAGAGAGTTGCTGGAGGCCTGCCGAGCGTATAGTCCCGCACGACCGTCCGGGTCAAGGAACCGAGAAAGGGCCTTCTTTTTCTTATAGCGTTCTTCTGTATGTACGAGAGAGCGGCGACGACTACTTGCCCGAGCGCTCCTTCCGCTCGCGAGTCGCGAGAGCGAGTTTTGAGGAAACACGAGACCAGCGCTCGCTCGCTCTCGCATTGCTCGCTTTGTCTTTCTGCGCGCTTATATGAGGCCTGGATTAATCTATACCGGTGTTTGTATTTTTATTAGAACAAAATGCTGGCTGGCAACAACTTTGAAACGGCAAATGAACATCAAAAATCAATTTTAAATCGTTACCTTTTACTTGAGCAACGTTAGATACTTATATTTAATGAACAATTAGAGTGCCTTATGTAAAGCTGAATCTATTTTATAAGAAAACAGTTACGTTTGATGTAGTTTAGAGATTGCAAAAACTGGTTCCTCAACAAAAACAAAAGCTTAGTTACCACTGAGGCTTAAGGTATAGTTATTCCTACTTGTATTTCAAACAGGTTTTAAATAATTTTTTTTAACGATTTCTCCTTTGAATCTCGTAATTTGTTTATTACTTGAATGAAATAGTCAATTTAATGTTTTATATAGTAAAACCGGTTTTCTATGCCTAAAAATATGGATACTACGTTAATATTTGAGAATCTTTAAATAAAAAAGAATCCATGATCTATCCAATCAATATTTGTTCACAAACAATCGATTGTTTTAATGTCAACATCGAAGAATGTGTCAATTTAAATAACCGTTTAATATTTACTGACACCATTTGGATTTGCAAAGAATAAAATCCTTACTGATATAAGTGTCGGAAATACTATAAATAAACGCACTTTCCATAGTGGCATATCAACCTCCATAAATCCCGAGGTACTCACGCGAACTTTTATAGGGTTATCCTAATGACAATCTAAAGTGTGCTACACTTATAGCGTTCTCCAAGTTTTTTTTAAATGCTATTAAAGAGTTCCTATGCGGCTAGTTTGAGCGATCGAGAACTCGATGAAAGCTCTCTACCTGGCGATCCTGTCTGCTTAAGAGGTAATAACAGAAGTGATCAATCGCTCTCAAAATTAATCGAAAGCGAGAAGATGTTTTAGCAGCATAGCAGTCGGAACGTGCCGATTGGCGAGCGCGCGCGCAAGCGGTTCGGCATGAACGTCAAACTCACCTGCGACGACTTGCAGCGCTGCTCGCATCCTTCTTCCCTGTGTTATGACGATGCGCGCCGACAAAGCGACGTGTCTCCCGCTCCGAAATCCTTGCTTCGTGCAGTGTTCACCACGCCTCTTTCTCTCTTTGGCCGTGTTGGGCGCAGCAAGCGCCTATCCTTTTCACAATATCTGCAAAACTATGCTGCTGCTGCTGCTGCTGCTGCTGCTAGAAGAAGCGAGCACAAGAATTCCTGGTTTTCTCAAGCATTCACACGCGAGGAGGCATCATCGTCGAGGAAGCGGATTTCCTCGCGGCCGCCTGCACAACTGACTCACGCCGCGTCGTCCTCCTTCGCTCTCTCATCGAAGGAGCGAGCCGCAAGATCGCAAGACGGCACGGAGAGAGAGAGAGAAAGAGAGAGAGAGCAAAGCAAGAGAGCGCGCGCGTCCCAGGTGTGCGCTCTGCGACTATCCGTTCGCGTACATCCGATCTCCTCTCTCCTTTGGCGATTAAAGCTTAGAGTCTAGTCACTTGTTCACTAGGTTCCCTTATTTTCGTCTGTACTTTTGTGCGTACGCGTTGAGGAAAAGTAAAGAAGCGCTGGCTCTGCAAGAGCATGGGATCCCGCGCGTATATAAGCGAGCCGCGCGCGAGAGAGAGCGAGCCTCGTTGAAGCGCTGTCGGGAGCGAGGCCTGAACTAAGCGCGCGCCGAGTGCCGAGCGGCCGAGAGAGGTGAAGCGATGGCGGCGGCGGTGGCGGCGGCGGCGGAGGAGTATACTCCAGTGGTGGTGGTACTGCTTCTATATACATGAGCTCTATACCTATATAGATGTGCAGCGGCGAACGGACACGCATACACGCCGCGCGCGCTGGAGAACGCTCTTTTAACAGCGGAGAGCTCTGCTCTCTCGCTCCTGAGCCTCTCTCCTTTTCTCGCTCGCTTCTTACTTACTTCTTAGCGCGCGAGAGTGCCCCGACAAAGATACCTATGGGCTTTTTCTTTGAGCACGGCTTCTTGTACGCTCCTGCTGCGGATATGCCAAGTGCCGACGATCGTTTTCTTTTCTTTTGCTAAGCCTATGCCAGATTTTCTTCGGCATTTTTCACGCTTCATTTTTTGCAACTTCTTCATATATTACAATTATCAAACACTTACACCGTACACGAAGAATTAATTAAAGCAATCTGATTACAGATACACGGACATTTTATTTTGCTAGTAACTGACCCAGTGTTTTATACAGTGACGGAATATTTAATAAAACTTTTTAAAGTAATAATAAAGCTTACTCAATTACAAATTATAACTCATTTCATTCTTAAAGTATCAAACTTTTCCAATTAATATTTATCACGTGAATATAAAAGAGAATTTTAAATACAAAACTTAACTATAATGAGTAAAGGCACGAGTACTGTCACGTTCTATGAAATTATAAAGAAACAATTTTAAGGCCATACATTGTAGAAATTTGTAAAATTAAAAGTTTTCAAATCCGGAAAGTTTTTTAATATATTCAGGACTGCGTGAACTACATGCCATGAATTTTTTAAAAATTAAGGTGAAAATAAAGTTTTTGTAACAATTCAGAATTTTTATTATAAAATTAATAGCTACAACACTTATTTCTTGTTTATGAACAAAAATATTTAAATTGAATTAAATTAGTATTTTAAGCAAAGAAACTGTAAAAAGTTATTCGTAAATTTACAGATTTTTAGATAAATTTTCTAACGTTACTGCTATTAGAAATTGCAGTTTCTTATTCAAAATGCATCCTGTTTAACAAGTGTACGTTAAATACAAATCTCGTTTAAAATTATAAAATAAATTTATTCACTACTGACTTTCAAAAGAAAACTATACAGTCTACAATTCACCAGAAATAAAAGCTACTTTAGAAAAGCCTAACAACATTAATGAGTGAAAAAAAAAAGAAAAAAAAATGAAAGACTCACAAACTTAGAAGTCTGCAGGGAGCGTAATCCTCTTAATTAAGTATAAAAAAAAGAATTCTCTTTTCCCTTCCATATATCCCACTCATTTCGCACCTCCGTCCGCGCACGCGTGAGCAACTCTAACTGCGAAGCTGGTGTACTCTCGCTCGCGGAAAACTAGAGCAGCCGCCGGTGAAGAAGAGCTAGCTGCACGTCTGTTTATATATTTGTGAGCTATTGTAGCGTTTAATTGTACATAATAATATTGTATTTTAACTACTCGAAAGACCAGTGTTTTTTGCTTATGGGTAAATGCTTACTCAACTATATAGGTACTGTCTTCATCTTTTCACTTCTTTTTTGCGCGTAAGCAATATTTTTCTTTCAACCTTTTTGAACGTAGCTATACTTGAGAAGAACAAGTGCAAAAGCCAGAGTGGAGAGCTTCAGCCACACTTACGCGCACATATTATGCACCTCGTGAAGATATATGTGTACGTACTTTGAATTTGAATGGGTGATGGGAGGAGGGGGGCAAAGACCAAAGTTCTGAGCTCTCGAGGTGTAGGCCATTTAAAACGAGTAGGCATTGTGATTTTAGCGAGTCGGCTCCAGCGCTATTCAAACGATTAGTCCAATTAAATGAATCTTTGTAGAACATATATATAGGGGTAAACTTTTTAAAACAGCTTTCAACTGATACTTTAGCTAACTTAATTTGTATTTTAATAAATATCAATTCATTATTTAAAGTATATAAAGATGAAAACATTAAATGCACGGATTGCTTACCATCGTTCTACATAATTTATTTTCTCATAAATATAATATCGTCTAAGAAATTATTCGTCCGCAGGCATTATATGAGTCGAAAATAAAAATCTTATCCTGCGGGCCGTGCCGGCTCGCAAAACACCGTTGCTTCAACGGCGCTTTAACATTATCGTCAAACTATAGGACGCAAAAACGCGAATCAAGCCATCCGTAAAAAAACTGCAATGTTTTCGAAACCGCAGATAGAGACGGACGGACTTGAAAGAAAGAAGCAAGGCTTGCGCGTGTGCGCTCGTATTCCACATTTATACTTCTATTAGGAGAAATAAAAAAGGATATATTCATATGCAGTCGCGATTATTCAGTCTGAGCATGAGATGCATCTTTATTGCATCTTTCATTGCGAAAAAAGTAGAAAGACAAAGAAATAGAGAGGTCGATAAAAAGGAGGAGAGCGAACGAAGATGAGAAAGCGGAAGTGACGATGCTGATTGAGATATACATACTTGTATACGTATATAGATACTTATATACTCCGGGCGGCGCGTGTGTGGCCACAGTCGAGTGATTAGAATTGCGACGCGCTCGCGCGTGCTTATAGTAGATAGACGCCTGCAGTGCCGTTACGAAATTTACCGGTTTACTTCTTATCGATGAGGGGGTCAATTCCTACAGTTTAAGCGATCTTCGGCTGATGTCACACGCCTGCGCGCGGGCGAATGGCTCCGAACTTAGCGAACCAGTTAGCCGTTTATCCTGTGCGTTCTTTTGGATACCCATTTATAAAGATATACTTTTTCAAACTTTTCTTAAAATTCTTGATATAAGAAAAAACTAGGTTTTTAGAAAAACTGAACGCTTGTAATTAACACTTTTTTGCGCTACATGACTCACCAACGGATCATCGATTCTTTTTATAATACTTATTACTTGCGTACAAAGTTATTTTGTGGTCAAAACTTTAATATTTAAACCATTTGCATATTTGTCTAGTTAAATATTAATTTTCCAGGAATAATTTAAGTTAATTCATGCAACGAAATGTTTTATTATTTTTCAAATACTTAAAAGTATTCAACAAAAAGTATACAAAATTTAATTACGGTACGTCATTCTTTAGAAACATTTGCATTTCGCTCTAAAATATTTAATGTTGCAGGCAATTTCAAAAAAACTTTATTAAATATGTATTTCAAAATAAATTTGCATATGCTGTAAAGGAAATTATTGTTCTCTTTCTCTTGAAATCATTAAAAAGTAATAAAACATATTCTAAAAATTTAATGTTAACTAAATTAAAAAAGCGTTACAGGATTTTAAAGTCACTTTTAAATTTTACTTAGGTCTAAAAAATTTTTGAATCAATTTAATATTCTATTGAACAATAAAAAGAACAAAAATATATTTTCTTTTATATTATTTTATTTAAATTTAATTTATTAATGAGAGTTATCCCTATAAAACTATCACACAAAGCTATACAATAATCGTGCAAGTATAGCACATTGGCTGTATTAAAGTAGTCGTGTATTTTGGAAATATTACAATAAATAGATAATTTTGCTATTTATTTAAAAAAAAAATCATATAGTATATTTAACAAAAAATCATTTTTTTTATTAATAAAAATTGAAAAGAAAAAAAATAATAAAAAAATCCTCTACCGTGACAATATCCCGAAGGGACATTGCCGTGACCAGGATTCGAACCTGGGTTACTACGGCCACAACGTAGGGTCCTAACCACTAGACGATCACGGCTACCAGAGGACTTGATGATCGAAACTTACAAGCGGTACTTCATCTCAGAACGACACACTTTGCTCCAAAAACTTATTTTTTTCCTATTATTTGATGTCATTTGTTCTTTACTTAAACAAACAACACGAAAAGTCATTTTAACGTAATTATTTCAATTATATACAGCACGTACTGCTCCGATTTTCTTTTTATCAATCGAGTGAATTGTCTAGCGCCATCTGTTAATTGTGAGTAAAAATAATTTATCAAATGCAATGGACTTTTTCTGTCGCATGGTGGCGTTAGTAACTTGCAGCACATACCCACACGGCCAGACTGGTATATATATATAAATATATATATAGATATACTAAACTCGTGCTTTTGCTCCCTATGTCACTAGTATCACTATACTACGCCAGAAAGAGCCTCATTGAGTAGGAAATTCAAAATTTGTTATGAAATTATGATTTATTTTTAAATAAATGCACTTAAAAAAATTGAACATTCATGGTTTAATGGTAAAACTACATTTAAAAAATAATTATTATTGGTATAATTACAATAATATTTTAGCAAAATTCTGCATTCTATGATCAATAATTTAATATAATTTTTAAATTTATATTTTGCTTTTTATAATTTGATTTTTATTACATAAAGTCAATTTATTTTTTATAACTTATAATGATAAAATTTTTTTTTATTTCCAGTAATATTTATCTGGACATACTCACTAATCATTAAATATCATTCAGTTCTTGTAAAATATTTGTTTTGAAATGTTTATCGGTCAACTTTAAAAGTTTACTTTTTATCATATAAATACTGCAATATCTGACTCAATTAATCATTTGCATGATTCACTTTTAACTTTCGATTATATATTACAAACGTATAATTGCAGTACCTATATATTCTTAGATCAATTAGTAAAGCGTATTAGTCTATAAAAAAAAAACTATTTTAATCAACGATTAAGCTTGACTATTTCAAAAAATATTAATAGAGTTATTGCACTCAAAAAAAGATTTTTAAAATATATATTGTTATAAAGAAAGACAATTCTAAAATCGATATATTATGCAGAGCTACATAATATCTATATATATATTAAAATGTACTCGCGTCGATAGCGAAGTTTCCTGTTCCTCTCATGTCGGTTTCTCTTCAAATCCACAAGAAAAAAAGTTCACTTAAATGCAGCAAATTGTGTAAATAAAAAAAAATACACTCATAAAATTCAAAATGCTGGTGAGGACGTCCCATATACCCTTAGCTACAGCTTTCAAAAATAGGTATAAAACAAATGTTCTGTAGTTAGTAATATCACTTTTTAAACGACATAACCTAACTATAATTTTTTTAAACAACATTTACTTTTAAAATATCTTTCTTTGGATGTCAATGAACGTTTTGAGAATAACAGTAAAGTTTTCTTTTCAAACCTTAGACTGGTTTTCACTTTAAAAATTTAAATTTTGTAATTATAAAAATTTTATTGCATCATACTTACACAATTTGTTAATAATATTAATTATAAATTTAATTTTTCCGTTACAGTGGGATTCAAACAAAATATCCTAATTTTTTACAAAGATGTGCATTTGCCACTCCATCTAAACCGCCAGAAAAGAGTCCTGTTTCTGTTACTTCATTTCCCCCTTTGTCAGAACCAATTCCAGGTCTACCTACTCCAATATATTCAGATTCCAAGGAAGATAAACAAGTAACAGAAATTACAACTCTATCAAATGGTTTACGAGTTGCTTCTGAAAACAGGTTTGGACAATTCTGTACCATAGGAGGTGAGTTTAAGAAAAATTGTGAATCATGATCATTGGTATTTTTACGTATAATTTATGATTTAAAAATATTATCAATATTTACAGTTTTAATCGATTCTGGATCTCGGTATGAAGTTGCTTATCCAAGTGGAATTTCTCATTTTCTTGAAAAATTGGCTTTTGGTGTAAGTTTATTAAAGTATGTTATTAATTTTAATTTATATAACTTAAAATATTAAATATGATTTTTTTTTTAGTCAACAAAATCATATGAAGATAGAGATGATATAATGCTTGCATTAGAAAAACATGGAGGTATTTGTGATTGTCAATCTTCACGAGATACATTTATTTACGCAGCATCCGCAGAACGTCATGGATTAGACAAAGTTACTGAAGTTCTAGCAGATATTGTTCTAAGACCCAGAATAACAGATGAAGAGGTATTTTTCAAGAATTATTAATGTAAACCTCTAGGCTCTTAATTCATGTTTTTTAAAAATCTAACTCAATAATTACAATAGATTTATTATCATTTTCATTAGAGCTTAAAAGATTCTACATAAAATTACACGCTGAAATTCTGTATGAGAATTCTGTCTTTTTGTTGACTAGAGTTGTATCATGGCCTTGCTTATAATTTTTTCTACTACCATAAGGTTTAAATACTGCTGTGGGTATATGATCCTACAACTAGTCAAAAAAACTGAATTCTTAAATAGAATTATACCATATAGTTTTAACTAGAATCTTTTAAGCCCTCAATGAGATATCATCAATGTATGATGCCATCATTGTCTTCCTAATTAATAGCTAAGTGGCTCGTCTCATACTAAGAACAATCTTAAAAATTTAGAAAATATTTCAAAATCTATAGCAAAATTGCATTTATTTTTGAAATTACGCGGTTTTGTATTTTCAGGTTTTTGTTGAAAATATTAGTTTTGTTATGAATTTATTCAGTTCAATGGCTGAAAAGTTATCACCTTATCATTACATATCTTTTTTAATTATATATATAGGTTGGCATTGCAAGACAAATAATTCAGTTTGAACTTGAAACCCTTTTAACGAGACCTGAACAAGAAATTTTGCTGATGGATATGATTCATGCAGTATGTTTTTCAATTTTAAAACAATATCTTATATAATTATTTTGAAATATCTTTTTATAAAATTTAATTCTTTCAGGCAGCTTATAGGGATAATACATTAGGATTACCAAAAATTTGTCCAGACGGAAACATTAATAAGATAGATAGAAAAATTCTTTTTACTTATCTAAAGCATCATTATACTCCAAAGCGAATGGTTGTTGCTGGTGTTGGTGTAGAACATAAAGCTTTGGTTGAATCAGTACAAAAGTAATTATAAACTTTTGTTCGTACTTTTGCATATATGCAAGAAAATATATTTTTATTTTGTTTAATTTTTCAGATATTTTGTAGACCAGAAACCAATATGGGAAGAGGATACTAGTCTTATTATATCCGATAGATCAAAAAATTTTGTGGATGAATCTATTGCGCAATATACTGGAGGTTACATCCTGGTAAATACATTTGTTACATATTTTCTGTGATTTAATAACTATTTTATTTCTTGTATTTTATTTTATAGGAAGAATGTAATGTCCCAGTCTACGCAGGTCCTAGTGGTTTACCTGAATTATCACATGTTGTCATAGGCTTAGAGGGATGTTCACATCAAGATTCCGATTTTGTTCCTATGTGTGTTCTAAACATGATGATGGGTGGCGGAGGTAGCTTTAGCGCAGGTGGACCTGGAAAAGGCATGTACACGAGATTGTACACGAATGTTTTAAATAGGTCAGAAAAATTATTTTAGATTTAAAAAAATATTAAATTTTGTTATTACAAAAAATTTTTTTTTCGTTATTTTCAGATATCATTGGTTGTACAGTGCTACAGCATACAATCATGCATATGCAGATACTGGTATATTTTGTATTCATGCATCTTCCACCCCATCCCACGTTCGAGAGATGACAGAAGTTATCGTTCATGAAATGGTCGCGATGACTGGCAGTATGTCAGACAGTGAATTAACGGTAAGCAATTAAATAAAATTATGAAATATTCTTTTGAAAAATTCATGAGTGTTGCTAAAAAAAGTTATATTTATCGAATCTGTTCAAAAAATTTTTAGAGAGCAAAGAAACAGTTACAGTCTATGCTCTTAATGAACTTAGAGCAGAGACCAGTTGTTTTTGAAGATATGGGCAGACAAGTCCTAGCTACTGGTGTTAGGAAGCGTCCTGAATATTTTATAAATGCAATCGGTTAGTAAAACTTGCAATATTTTTGTATTGCATTATTTATTTTTATTGATAATATAAAATTTATTTTTACGAATTTTAGAAAATACAACGAAGGATGACATAATTAGGGTAGCACGTCGATTACTTAAATCGCCACCGAGCGTTGCTGCTCGCGGTGAAGTGCGACACGTGCCATCCATTACGGACATTCAGGCCGGACTTCTAGATGCGCATGGTCATGTGCCCGGATCACGTAGCAGATTGTCGCTTTTTCGTTGACAGCTCGAGGCGAAAGGCCTCAAAGCTCATTAAATATTTTTCCAGAAGTATTTCGTTGTTAAATAAGAAACCGTGAAAGTGACCGAAACGTATGAACTAAAATAAAAAAAATGTAAACTGTCAAAAAAAATTCAAATGTTCAACGTAGATGTTCTTTTTTTCTGTTATCTTCTCTTACAATTAAAATAAGAGAAGAATACGTATAAGTTGTGTATTTGACATATAAGACTTTTTTATTGGATAATCTTTTGTTTTATTTTAAATTTATAGGATTCAGTAATTTAGATATTTAATTTAATTGAAAAATGTTCTCTACTTTGAGCTTTCATTATCATGTTTACAATTATCAATCTGTTCACAAGCCTTTGTATTTTTTGACTGAAGCAAATCTAACATCTGATGAAGTGTATTCTGTAAATGTTATAAATTTTATATTATTAAAGAGAACATTTCCCATTTTACATAAAATGTATGCTTTACTTGAAATTTCGTAAAGTTTTTATCAACTCTTAAACTGACGATACTATTAGGATCATTATCCATTTCTAATAAAATTTCATTTGATTCCTTTTCCTCTTCTTCTTCCTCTTCAGATCCACTTTCTTCTAGTAAACAACAATCAATTGAAGGCAGCTCAATCTCTTCAAAGAATTTTAAAAGTTCTAAGGAACAAAATTACATAATTTTTTATTTAGTATATGTTGATAAATAGAAATTTTCAAACAATATTTTTATATAATTAGCCATAATAATTGAATTTTATAAATTATTTTAGAAAGAAAATGAAATCATTGAGTTAATGTGGAAAATATGACAGAGATGGGGTTGTGCTAAATACATCAATTTTGCTGTAAATAGCTGTTTACGGCTGTAAAACACCGAGATAACGTCTGTATCTAGTATAATTGCATTTTACGGACACAATCTACCAAAAAACTGTCTTTCTTACGATTTGTTTCTTCAACCCAAAAATTGAAGACGTTAACATAAATAATATTTAATTGTTTAAGAGCGTCATCAATACAGTCTTCACAAGATTGATTTCTTCCAGGAAATGATGGATGCTCTCTTTTATAACTTAGTATTGTGTAATAATTCTGAAACAAATAAGAATAAATAATTTATATTGGAAAGATGGCTTTGAAACAAAGTCTCTATCATAGATGAAACTGATAGATCGGTAAATTATGTAGGTGAAATCTAAAATAAACAAGTTCTATATACTATACATATACAATTATGAAAGGATTTATCCGCTAAAAAAGTTTATAAATAAATACTATTAACATTTATTATACCATTATAAATTACCTTAGCTTTTTCATTAATAATAGTTAGGGCTTTCTGAAGAAATTTTATAATGATTGTAGCAAAATTATCTTTATCATTAGTATTTTCATCATTTTTTATAGCTTCATTTTGCTCATTTTTAACTACTAAATTGACTGATTTATTTGAATTCTTACGTTTCTTCGAATTCTTTTCTTTTGGTGTACTAATTTTAACTGAAAAACTGTTTCTTATATCTTTTGGAACTAAAAAAAGAAAATACTAAGCAACGAAAATTATAAATAAATTTTCTAATTAAGATAAAATAATTAAATAATATTACTATCTATATTCGGAAATGGTCCTTTCATAAAAAGAAAATTGGCTTCAACTTTTTTTAATAATTCATTCAAAATTGTGTTTAATTCACAAAACTCTAATTTATTTTGACATTTGTCTGTGAAATTTGAAATTTCGTCTAACATTTTATTATTCATATCTACAAGCTGCTTCATTTTTACTCCGACCAAATATTCGCATTTAATCATAGCATTAATTATATCTTCTTGAAGCTTTAGTTTTTCCATGCTGACATGTAAACTATGGAAACAAGTGAATTTAATGAGGCGTATAATAATTATTAAAAATGTAAATATTTCAACTTGAACCTTTCGTAATTGGATTTTTCGATATTATTTAATTGAGAATTAGCTTGGTCAGCAGCTTTTTTAAGTTTTGAACGATTATCGGTTTCATCTTTTTGTATATTTTTCGCTAATGTACTGATCTCCTTTCTGGCTAAATTCAGTTCTTCCGCAGTATAACTACCTCCGTCTTTAATTAATCTACGAAATGTCAGTTAAAATCGGTCAGTTGAATTTTTAATGTTAATTATTGAAATTGTATTTACGTGATTTCATTGAAAAAAAAGTCGTTATAATTTTTCATCAAAGAAATTTTTTTCAGTAATTTTTCTATAATTATGTTAATTTTTGAATCTATTTTTCTTTTATAATCTTCTTTCAAACTTTTCAGCTAAAAAAGATTAATTTTTTTAAATTATTAAATTAAAAATGATATTAATAGATGTATTAAATTATACTTTAAATGAATACCATGTTCTGTAAGCACGTTATTTGGCTGCTGTGTTTTGCTTTTAAACCGTATATTTCTATAGTTTCTAATGCTTTAAGTTTATAACCATCAACAATATCTGAGAAGTCCAGAAAATCATCAATACATCTCGACGATTCGGCTAACATTGTATTAATAAACTGCAAATAATCGTTAACGTTAGTTATTCAGTATTTTATCGCTTCACTCTACAACCTTTATATGATTATCCAATTTCTGCTGGTGAAATAATAATTCATTGTAACGATTACAGTATGCTTCGGTGCGAACTTTATCTTGCAATTCTTCGATAGTTTTTAAGTTTTCTTCAAGTCTCTCGGACGCTTCTTTTATTGCTTCTGCCTCCCACGATTCAACGACTTCGAGTACCTCTTTTTCAAAAGACGGTAGATATACTGCAATATTTTTGAGAAATCTAAAAAATTTATTATGAATCTAATAATTTGTGTTTACGTTAAACTTTGATCATTCATTGATAAGTCTAATATTGCTTTAAAAACTTAAAAAAGAAATCTAAAATTTTTTTTTTTTTGATCTAGAAAATAAAAATTACAAACTTTGACTTCCACTCCTCAAGAGAACTAATTTGTTTTTCCACGAGCTGTAATTCATGTAATGTAAGTTCTTCAAAAGTTAAATCGCAAAGACAATCATCTTTATCCTCAAAGGATTCGTATGAGGTTTCGCGACTCACAAGTTCCTCCGACTTATTTGTTTCAAGAAATTTGGTGATTTTATTTTGTAAAGTAGACAATTCTTTTTTTATAGAGTCAGTGCCCTTTTTAATAATTTTTGAATCCTCTTCGAAATCAGATTTATACCTGAAAACATCGTCATATTCACGGAAAGAATTACTAAAATAATTTGGTAAATTAAGTTTCGTAAATACTTTAAAGCTTTTTTATCAATTAAAGAAAAAACTTGATCCAATCTTTTCTCTAATTTTTGCATATTTTCCTCCTCTTTCATCTTCTCGAGCTCGTCATTGATTTTTTGCTGCAAATCTATGTGAACTAATTCGCTTCTGAGTGCTCTGCTCTCCAGCTGCTCCAAAACAGAATCCTGAACTATAGAAAAACTAGAGGCTTGTGCATCGAACGGTGAACCGAATTCGATAAAGGGTTTGATAATCTTTTGACTTTGTTCATGAAGGTTGCGTGTAATGAGACCCAAAGTACTTTCTACTTCTTCGACGAAACTGTCGACTTGCTCACGTGATTTATTATAAATAGCTTCAATAGCTTCAATTTCTTCATCGGGAGATTCGCTGGTATCGTCTATCGTTTTTAATTTATTTATTGTGTTTAGCATTTTATCGAGGTATTTCGACATGTAGAATTTATAAGATTTAATAAAGCTTGTAACCGTGGAATCTATACTTTTTTTAATTTTATTAATATATATTTATTATAAATACCTTCAAAAGCTTCACTTTCTTCATCTGGAGATTCACTGGTATCGACTAACGTTTTTAATTTATTTAATGTGATTAGCATTTTACCGAGGTATTTCGACATGTAGAATTTATAAGATTTAATGAAGCTTGTGACCGTGGAATCTAGAATTTGTTTTATTTTATTAATATATAGCAAAAGTCTTTGAACTTTTAATTTTATTTATTTTTTTTTACCTATCGAAGTTATGGCAGATTCGAGCTGAGAAAATTGTTCATCAAGTGTTGTGGCTAAGTAGGGCACCGTCAAGTCCCATTGCGATATAATTTCTGAAACTATGGTTTTTCTACTTTTTAGACGGATTAACGCAGCTTTACCTTCTATAGTTTTAAAATATACCGTTCCAGCATTTTTGAAATTTTCATATTCAGCGCTAAAGTTATAGTAACGTTAAGTTGATGATTTTATAAAGTTCTAAAAATATTCAAAAATGAAAGCTTACTAAAACTCATTGAGAAAATTTTTTCGACATGTATCCATTCTATTTTTCTTCATCTCTTTAATCCAAACGTAAAAATTTTCTTTATATACATCCGCAGCTAATCGTAATTTTAATTTATATTCCTCATATTTTTTATGATTGTCTAACGCCATTTGATTGAATTCCTGATTGCGTGAATAATATGATAAGTTTTAATATTTTTAACAGTTTTACATCTTACCGTTATCTTATTATCCATTAATTTCAGTAAATCATTAGGTGGCAAATGGAATAGTTTTCGTAAAATCTGATGGTAGTTTTTAATAATTTCTGTTGCGCCATATTGGCGATTAGTTTCGATACATTCTATGCATTCAAAAAGCTGATCAATTTGTATTCCTTCTTCAGCCATCATTTGTTCAACTGTACTGATTGCGTCTTCATGTATTTCATTGTTTAAACATGGCATCTAATAAAGATATTATTTTTAAAAAATCGACTTTAGAATTAAATATTTTATAGATTTACTTCACAAATTTCATTCTTTTTTTTTTCAATTTCAAGATGAATTTGATCAATGTAATTTTGTGAATTCTTTTTAAGTTCATTAATGTCCTTTTCACAGGTTTTGTACAAATTTTCCAGCTCATTTTTAAAACTTTGAAGAGCAGTATCACAATCAACCTTTTTCAGAAACAGAATTCTCTCTACAGCTGCAGAGGGTTTTGAAACCCCCTCTAAAAAATAGTTTGTTAAAATTGATTTCCAACGATTTGATAAGCAAATTTATAAGAGTTTTATTAGATACCGAAAGCAGCTGGAACATTTCGAACACTCCATACTTCTTTTAAATAGTCTTGTTCTTTTCTTTCATGTTCAGGACATTTTGAATTAAAAGACGGCAGCTGGATTTGATATATGTTACTGCTTCGTTGTTTTAAATTTAAAGAATCATTGCAACTGCTCAATGTTCCTACAGTCTACAAAAATGTTTTATCATAAATAAAAATATTTTTTTCAATGGTTAAAATGCAATAATTATACATGAGTTTTTGAACTATTAAAACGCTCTGCTTTCGACATTGAGCTGCTTAAATTTTCTTCTATACAATGAATATAACTGCAAAATAATGAACCACCATTTTCAATGTAAAACAAAATCTAAATTCTATAATCTTCTGTTTAAACTAATGATAATTATATTAAAATTATAGTATTTTTTAAAGATCTTTAAAAGTTTTACTAATTAAATTGATTTAAAAATATTTTTGATACATATCTAAAATTAGAAAAATTTTATTGCATAAAAGATTGCATTTAATTTAATAAAAAAAACTTGATGTAGAAATAATTTCATAATTTAATGAATTTGGAACCTTAAACTACAACAATTGTGGTCGATGCATAATATTTTATTACTCTTATACTGCTGCATCCACGTTACATGTATAAAATACATTGGAATAATGTAGTACACGAGTCGATGTGTACAAAACTGTATAAGAGAATGGAGTGGAAATGTTTATGCTTCGACTCCCTCGAGTGTTTTGAGGAAAGATGCTTTCTTTTGTTCGACGCGATTCTTGCGCTCGGAGAGAGAAAGTTTGGCGCGGTTCCACCTCTTCTTCTTTGCCGGTTCCTTCTTCTCGATCTTCTGTGCTTCTGGATTAGCGCGAATCGCTTCATGAGCCTTCTTGTATATACCTTCAATCTAAAAAGGAAAAATACATTTGTAGATTTTTACAACTATGTTGCTCATTTATTATTATAAAGTTTTCAATTATAAAGAATGTCACGAAAACTAAGTTTGCAGAACACCAAGTTCTACAATTAATTTTAGTAAACGTATTTTTGTTGTCCAACTGCGACGCTGCGAAACATTGGACGTTCCAACAGCAATTTTAGTTGGACGTCTTTCAGCAGTATTAAAACTTACGTTATCAGCGGTAATTCCATTCTTGATGTACTGCGAGAACTGACGCTTGAAGGCCTCGTCGTCCTCTTCTTCTAGTGTGCGCATGTAGTTAGCCACATGCTGGGCAAAGATGTGTTGGCGGTGCACATCGGCATTCAGAGACTTGGACTCATTGTCATATCCTGGGAATCTTTTCAAGCTGAAAAAATAAAGATTATTTTAATATTTCTTGACATATAAATAAAATAAATGATTTTATTGATACTGGAAAAGTCAGAGACACTTTATAATCTTGTAGTGCTGGTATAAAGCTCCATCTTAAATTTGTAAAACACAAATAGAAGAGAAGACATTATGATAGCTCAGATGACGCGCATGTGTCAATTATTCATCATTTTGAAATGCTATTAAAAATATTTATAATAAAACAAGAGCAATCTTTTACCTGTGTGGGATGTTAAGACCTCCATCAACAGCGCCCTTCATGGCACCAAAAATTCTGGCACCAGTGGTGGTACGCATAAGTCCAGTGTCCAAGTAGCATTTGAAAGCACCTGGGCCTTTGTCAAGCTCTTCAACATTGTACTCATCACCAGTAACTTCAGTGACTCCAGTGTACAATTTGTCCAAACCCAACTTCTTGAGTAGCTATTAAAAAAATAATTTGATTTAATCAGAACATTCGTTTGAAAGAACTTAAACTGAATTTTATTATAAGATTGCTATTCAGGTTTAATAAATAACAGGTAACAATTGTTTTTTCTTCAGTTATGTATCAAAGCGAGCTGAGTGGATCATCATTTAGCAATTTCCAAAAGAATAAAAAATAATTCAACCATAAAATAAAATATTATAATTACCCTTCTGGCCAAGAGAAGACCTGTGCAGTAAGCAGATGCATAGTTGGTTAGACCAACTTTAACTCCGTATCTTGGGAGTTCATGACTGTATGCAGCACACACGATTTTATCTCCCTCAATCCTGGAGTATGCAACCTATAAATAAGAAAAATTTTGTATTAGAAATTGCAATAAAAGAAAATTTAGTATTTTAAGTCTCTTATTAACATTTTACCTGGCAAGTAATGTCCTTGTTCGAAAGACGAACAATTAACCTGTACTTGGGAGTGTTGTACTTGTTTTTGTCTTGGATAGTCAGACGTTTACGGGCATAGTAGTCAGTTTTTCCCTCACGACGCCTCTTAAATTTGACTTGGTACCTCTTGAAGTACTGCTTATTCTTCACTACCTTAACGAAGCCCTGTATAAAAAATATTAATAAAAATTAATAAGAATATTTTATCAACTTGTTAATACAATAAATGTTTAATATAATCGCCAATCAGATGTAAAATATACAGGTAACAATTGTTTTTTCTTCAGTTATGTATCATAGCGAGCTGAGTGGATCATCATTTGGCGATTATAAAATTTGTATAGCTATTTAGGAAAAAATTGTAACACTTGCTACAGTTGTAAGTTAACGCACTGTAAAATAGAGGTTAGGTTAAGGAATTTGATTATTGAGACGTGTCGCCGCAGCTAGTCATCTGTATTAACAAAAGTAGACTAAAAATCTACTTCACTGCACATTATAATGCAATTCTAAGATGATCACTGGCGTTAAAATAAAAAATTGCTAAAAATAAACAAACAAGACTGTTAATTTACAACTGCAGCAAGGTAGAAAAAACTAACCTCAAATGAGGCTCACGTGTAAACAAAGTTGAAAAAATCCCTTGGTAAGAACAAATTAGCTCGATTGTAAAACTGAGGATGCTTGGAGTCTTATTTTTAATGTAAATCAGAAAGTGAAAAGCTTGTAAATAATGATAATAAAAATAAAGCAAGTGATCCTCGTGACTGGTCCTCAGCCATCTCCGACGAAGACCGTCCCGGGAATCTTTAACCATCGTCGCGGGTACCAAGAGATTTATCCGAAAAATTGTTCGCACCGATAGAAAAGCTATTGACGCTGTTGTTAGAGGTTGTATTTTTTTGGCTGCAAGGGCCGACGTACCATGTTTGCCGAAAAATCCGAAGATGCCGCAACGGGTGAACCTTCGGCCGCGCGGCTCTCGCGCAAAAGGAACCTTGCTCGTTCATCGTGCCAGAGTTGCGCATGCGTTCAGGCCGGATTCGACCAGTGCTGCGCGCTTTATCTTGGCCGCTTGGAGTCGCCTCACTCAGTTTCCGGGACCCGCAGAATATCCGGATAACTGTTTGCTCTTCCCGCTGGCGGGACATTTTAAATCCTTTGATTCACGACCGACTATTAGGCTGCTTTCCCCGCTAAATAAAAATTTTTTTTATTTACTTTAAATACATTTATAAATACCTTAAATTTTCATTTTTTAAATTAGTTGTTTATACTACTATTAAACAATAATTTTTCGATAATTCGAGAAATTTCAAAGTCACAAAATTGACTTACCTTGGAAAGCCACAGACATGTATTATTCTCCTGTATGAAGCCATGGACTATCACCATCGAGAAAGCTTTTTCATATCTTTTTAATTTTTAATTTTAATAATTTTAATTTTTATTTTATTAATTAATCGGTTAGTGTATGGACAGTGACAGAATTGTCAAAATGTTATGAAGTCTATCGATAAACCATGGGTTTGCGGAAGTTAAAGGGGTGGAACGATCCGAATGCTACAACAAACAACCACTGCAACTGTAAAATGACCACAAAATTGCACGATTGGTCTTCCAGCCAATGTTACAGCCAGCGTTTGATTCTACATTTTGTCTTTAATTATACCGTGAACAACTCGTTGCTATTCATTTGCGGCTAACCGAATGCGGCTTACACTAATTTGATACATTAATACCGTGGTGGATAGTGAATGGAAATGAAGTTTATAAACTTTATCAAATTGTTAAATTTTTATTGATTCTAAAGTTCAATTTTTTAATTCATAAATGTTATTGGTCGAAAAAAATTAAAGTTTGCTAAAAATAAATTAGTAAAAAGTGAAATAAAACTTAAAAATGTCTGAAAAGTAGCAGTATCCGTCGCGTAGCTGCTGAAAGCTGGTGTAATAGAGTCCAGAGGGAAAAATGATAGAGAACTACGTAGAGGCTTAGCTCTCGTGTGCGATGTCTAGGTGCTTTGCGCTACCGTTTTCCGATCTTGCGGTGCCTCGTGGCCTCGTGCTCGCCTAATAAGGAGAAGGGCGGGGAGAAATTTTACTCTCTCCGCGTCGAGTATAGTTCTCATCTTCCTCCTCGCGCGTGCAGCTTTTCACGCGGCGGCGACGGCGGCTTCGCGTTCTCCGTTCTCTCTAACTTACTCTCCCTCTCTGCGCGGTCCGCGCGCAGTCAAAAAGGAGCGAGAGCGAGATAAAAGTAGCTCGAGCATGGCAAGTAGAAAAAGAAAGCCGCCGACTGAGCATAAGGCGCGCTTTAACGAAAAGGAGCCGCAAGTAGCCTGCGCGCTTAATAGGCGCAGGGACGTGGCTCACGATACCAGAGCCGCGCATGCTTCATCATCTTAATCTTCTCAGGATCTCGCTCTGTCAATCATATTTTAGCAAATAAGCAATCCTTTTTAATTCTGAAAATTCAGCACAGCTCGCTACTTTTAAGTAATTTCACTATTTTTACGTCTCTTGAAAGCGTTCTAATAATTAACTGAGATCTTTTAATTATGATGATGTGATCACATCAAATTGGACTTTCGCCAAACATTTAATTTAGAGAAACTTTAAAGTATCACATTAGCAACAACATGTAAACAACCAAAATATTTTTCAATAACTCTATGTGAAAAATAGTTTAAATTGCGCTTAAAGTGAAGAAAAATTTGAATTTTCATTTAAAAATAACACGATGAGTATCGATTTCACGCGAACAATGAATACAAACTTGCTCAGCTGCAATTCAATGCATCGGGCAAAGTTTTGTTTCGCGCGTACCACTGCTTTTTATATCACTATCATTCAGCATTACAGTAAAATGGATCTATAATTTTAAGAATATCATAATTATTAAAACAGACAAAGAATATTTTTTAGGTACAATTAAATTAATTCCAAGTCTATAATTAATGTATGCAAGCCTTGAAATTAGAGTGCAGCTTACACTTTCCAGCATGAAATTTTTTATGCTCGGTTTACCCCAATCTAGTACTGTAGTAGTACTTTCACCAAATTAAAAATAATTCGGCTGCAAGACTCCTGCAGGAAGTGAATTCTTATTAGCACATGTAAGCTAAGGATCAGATATACACCTTCACTTGCAGCTTTCAAAGGATTTATTTATATAAATACAAAGATAAATACAAGTACAAAAGTTTTTATATTTCTAAAATAAATTTTATCTAAATTTATTTTATAAAATATTTTTTATAAAATAATAAATCTTTTATCTAAATAAATTAAGAAATTTTGCGAAAAAATAATAAAATATACGATTTCACGAACTATAGCGAAATATAAATGTGGCACAATTTGTTTATTATTAATTTAAAAATTAGAATAAATTGTTTAGAATACAAATGTCTAAAATCTGCGTATGCGGTAAGGTGAAATTTTTAAACAAGCTTTACAAGGGGTATATTCAGCTTTCCTGAGTACTCAAGTGCCCCTCTGTACTCTAGAGTCGGGCGAGCCGTCGCTCTGGGTACGGCCCTGACACGCGAGAAAGAGAGACGTAGTCGAGCTCATAAAAAGCAGACGAAGAGAGCGAGATTATACTCGTGATCGTGGACTCGTGGCGAAGTAGCGGCGAGTAGGAGGGAGCGTATATAGCTGAGGCGAGGCGAGGCGCTTGAGTGCGAGCGAGACAGCCGGCGTGCGCTGAGTCCGAAGCGAGCTGGTTGAGCGTGCGTGCGTGAATAGGAGAGGAGAGACGTATATACGCGCAGGAGCGTCTGCAGTTTCCTCTCGGATATTTTGCCGAGAGGAGTAGTCGTGCTCATCGCTCTCTCGTTGAACGAGGTTACACACACGACAGCCGTTCAGCGGGCTTCCAACAGAGGCGCGGGCTTCTCTGCTGCTCTTTTCCCCCCTCTGTCTCTCTCTCTCTCTCACTCTCTGTGTTTATTTTTTACATTAGATATATATATTCGTATATTTACGCACATATATAAATATACGAGAGCAAGAGTCTCCTGCTGCTAGGAGATCGTACGAAGGAGGAGGAGCAGTCAATACTCGACAGCGACGATGTCGTACGAAACCAGTGAGTGAGATTCCAGTGTTATTTCCACTATATATCTACGCTACTATAGCTCTCTATGTGTCTGTGTTGTACGTGCATACATGAATCGGCATCGCGAGTGATGCACTCGCTGCCGGCGTTTTACCGCTTTTGCCCTGCATTACATTCGCCCATCGTCGACTCGGCCGATTATGTCTTGTGCTCAGCCCCTGGAGACGTTTTTTGCTTTCGAAAAACAGTGTAATTCGCGTGAATTGTCGAGGCCGCTGTTGCCGCTGTCGCCGGTGAGTCATTGCTGTATGCGAGAGGCTCGATAAGAGAGCTCTCACCGAAAAGGAGCGCGCGACGCCGGCTTCCCCGTTTACGCTTGCACACGTACAATTTTCTGCTGCTGCAGCTGCGGCTGACGGAGCCTTAGCCTTACTCACTTTAGGAGAGAGCAATCATTATTTTTCCCTTATTACTTGCGAGCACGCTGCGGCGATAAATGAGCCGGTATTACTGGTTCCGAGCTTACGAGGATCCTGCCGTGATTTTTAATCTATTCTTGAAAAAAAGAGAGAGAGTAAGCGGAGGATGTGGCAGCTAATCGAATGTTGTCACATCTTGCTGCTTTGTTTACGTTCCGGTTACGCTGATGCACAGGAATTTTACTTTGCTCCGATATCGTATAAGGACCTTTAAATCCCCCTGACGCGGCTGATTTCTTCAGATTTCCTTTTAACGGATTGCCTCATTTTTGCCATTTAATTTCCTGCCACGACTTTGATTTCGAGCTAATGGATAAATTTATACCTGACTCAGCTCGCAGCTTTTATTTTTATCTTTACTCACGTATTTATGAATTTAATGATATATCAGTATTGCAAAATTAACTCTATGCTTGTTGCGATTATGAGATTAGATACCTGTATATAACTTTAAAAATTCGATATCGACAATTTAATCTTATTCGATCTTATATTCGAAAATTTCATCTTACTCTAACATTAAAATAACTTTTCAAAAAAATACTATCAAAATAACAAAATCACATAAAAAAACAAACAAATGACATTTTTGCTTGTTAAAATTGAATTAAGCGACGTAAAAAAATTCTGATTTCTATAATATTTTCCGAAACGCACGTAGTTCAATGATCTTTAGAAAAAACAAGCATCGAACGCAAAAAAAAAAATTCGAATAGAAGCGCATAGAATCATGACAAAATCCTAATCATAGATCTGCTTATGGCCGTACGAAAATAGGCCGTGATATTTCGATCTGGTCCCATGCCAAGAAAGCCTTTCCACCGGATTCTATGATTTTGTTGTTATTTTTCATTTTTGTTATTTTCAGTTTAACGCGCTCGCATAAAGCGTCCCGCCGTTATTTATTATTATTATACTTTTGCTCCAAAATGTTATGTAATAAAAAGAAAATAGATTTACTTAGTCTCTCTTTTATATCCATTATATAAAAGTACAATAATACGCGTTATCAATTAGCAATGATGCACTTATTGCACTGATAATTTTCTAAAAGTAAAAATATTAATGTATTGTAAAAGTTTTATCTTTATCATTTAATATGTATAAGAATAAATTTATAAGAATTTAATATTTGCAAAATATTTTATTATACAAAACGTAGCGTAAACTATTTATTTATTGTAGATATTTATTAATTAAAAATAATATATTAAAAGAATTTTTGATCGCTAGAATGCACAGTTACATTTTTTAACGTTTAAATTTATTTTGACTTCTTCATTAATCGAAATATTATTTTTTTAGAGTATATATTTGCAACCTTGCCACGCACACAGAGGGGCCAACCGTTAGTTTTGGGCGGTGATCCGAAAGGAAAGAATTTTTTATATACCAATGGAAATAGCGTAATTATTCGAAATATCGAGGTAATTACAATTATTCTTCGTGACAATAATATTCCTCTAGCTGTATCTCTTCATATCTATATTATCACTTTTTTATACTTTTAGAACCCTGCTATTTCCGATATTTATACTGAACATTCGTGTCCTGTAAATGTTGCCAAGTATTCTCCTAGTGGTTTTTACATTGCCTCTGGAGGTAAGATTCTTAAAAGAATTAAATTATTTGAAAAAATTTCAAATTAAATTATCTAAAACTAATTGCTTTATAGATCAGTCTGGTAAAGTAAGAATTTGGGATACTGTGAACAAGGAACACATCCTAAAAAATGAATTCCATCCAATTGGTGGTCCAATCAAGGATATTGCTTGGTCTCCAGACAATCAACGAATGGTTGTTGTTGGAGAAGGAAGAGAAAGGTAGAAACTTTTTCTGAAAATTTTATAGATATATATTTAGGACAATTTTTATCTAATATAATGTTTCAATGAATTATTCCAGATTTGGCCATGTCTTTATGTCTGAGACTGGTACATCTGTTGGAGAAATCTCAGGGCAGAGTAAACCAATCAACTCTTGTGATTTCCGACCAGCAAGACCCTTCCGATTAATTACTGGAAGTGAAGACAACACAATTGCTGTTTTCGAAGGACCTCCATTCAAATTCAAGTATAAATCAGAACAATTTTTTTTCATAAACAAAAATAATCTCAATTAATGCAATTTTTTTTATTTGTAGAATGACTAAACAAGAACATACTCGTTTTGTGCAAGCAGTTCGTTATTCACCATCTGGCAATTTATTCGCCTCAGCAGGATTTGATGGTAAAGTTTATATATATGATGGTACGAGTTCTGAACTTGTAGGAGAAGTTGGTTCACCAGCACATCAAGGAGGTGTTTATGGAGTAAGCTTTTATATATGCAATTTGATTTTACTCGAAAAAAATAAATATATCATCACAATGATTATTATTAGCTTGCTTGGAAGCCTGATGGAACTCAACTATTGACTGCATCTGGAGATAAAACTTGTAAATTGTGGGATGTTGAAACAAGAACTCTAGTTGATGAATTCATTATGGGAAATACAGTTGACGATCAACAAGTAAGAATTGAATTGTTGAATCTTTTATTATAAATATTTTGCCAATTATTTACCTTAAAGGATAATTTTTACAGGTGAGCTGTTTATGGCAAGGAAACCATGTACTTTCAGTTTCACTAAGTGGCTTTATAAACTATCTTGATGTTAACAATCCATTGAAGCCTATAAGGATAATCAAAGTAATAAAAACTACTTTTTAAAAAACCGAAAAAATTAGTAATACATAAAATTAATATATAATATCATTTTTTATTTTAGGGACACAACAAACCAATTACAGTATTAACAACAAGTCAAGACAAAAGTACAATATATACAGGCTCACATGATGGATACGTAACGAACTGGAAATCATCGACCGGGGAAAATGATCGCGTCCAAGGTCAAGGCCATGGAAATCAAATTAACGGGATGAAAGCTGCAGCGGACGTGGTTTATACGGCAGGAATCGATGATACTCTTAGAAAAATCGACATTGCAACAAACTCGTACGAAAACACTTCAGTATTGAGGCTAGGCTCACAGCCAAGAGGACTTGACATTTATGGTGATATAGTTATTGTTGCTGCCGTAAAACAAGTATGTATAGCTTTCTTAGTCTTTAAACAAAATAAGAAAGCTGGATATGTAGCTCTTACCATATTGTAATTATTTTAATTTAAAAGGAAACTTTTTCAATGTTTAACAATTATTTTTGAAAAAAGCTTATAGTTACCCAAGGAGGGAAGAAGGTATCAGGTTTGCCAATTAATTATGATCCATCCTGTGTGACTATAAATCAAGAGAATGGTGATGTTGCTGTTGGATCAAGTTCGGATAATAAAGTAAATAAATTGTTTATATAAAATTAATTTTTAATTTTAATTTATGTTCTTTAAATAAATATTATTTTTAGGTCTATATTTATGGGCTTGATGGAACAAATCTTACGCCAAAAACGGAATTGGAACATTTAGGTGCAGTGACTGATGCAGCTTACAGTCCTGATAACAAATACTTAGTTGCTTGTGATGCAAACCGAAAAGTTATTCTTTATGTAGTTCCAGAATACAAGGTGATTAATTTTTATTTAACTGAATTCCATCATATAATGAAAAATTAACTAAAAAGTAATAAAAATACTAACATTTTACCTCTTAACATTAACATTAAATCAACATAATCAACATCCATTTTAACAATGGGGTTGCAGAAGGTGAGTGATTTCAGATTAAACAAACTATTTGTCTTTCTCATAGTGAATGTAAAAAGTGTCTAATTTTTTAAATCTACAATATTGCATGAGGAGAAGGCACAAACTGATGCATGCAATAAACGTTTCCTTTGTTTATACATTAAACTTATTGAACACATTATACTAAAAAATAATCTTTATTTTATGTTTAGTTTGCACACAATAAGGAATGGGGCTTCCATAATGCCAGAGTGAATACTGTAGCATGGAATCCAGATTCTTCGATGGTAGCAAGTGGAAGTCTTGATACAACAATTATTATTTGGAGTGTTACTAATCCCGCAAAACACACAATCATCAAAAGTAAGTTAAAATTATTATATAATTTGTTTTTATCAAAGTATTAATCAGCTTAACTAAAAATTAAAATTTTATTCTAGACGCTCATTCACAAAGTCAAATTACTCAACTTGTTTGGTTAGATGAAGAAACAGTAATTTCTGTAGGACAAGACTGCAACACAAAAATATGGCGTGTGGAAAAAATCTGATTGAGCTAAAGAAGAATCTGTTTTTTTTAAGGATCAGCTTTATTAACAACAGATGCATTTTATTTATTTCTTACTGATTCCTAGCTGGCAATTGAATTGTATATTATTTTTTAATACAATACTTGCTATACAATTATAAAAATATTTAATTAGCCAAAAAGATCAAGATTTTAATGCAGAATGTTGCAAATCAAATTTGTAAACTGTAAATTTTTATTTTAAATATTATTTTTTTTGAAAAATTTAAAACTTTTGTTCTCATCTTTTTTGTTATCAGTTTTCAAATAATTTTCATATGAATATTGTTATAAATAATTTTGTATCATCATAAAATTTTATAAACTACAGAAACCATAAATTCCAGTTTTAGAATTCATTCTCAACCATCCATATAACTAAAACAATCTTTCAAAACGAGATCCGTCTGATTAAAACGAATTAACGATAACAATTGAGCAAACAAGCAATAACAATATGAACACTAGGGGTCTTTTAAGGAACTTTTGTTTGCCTCTCCTAAACATAACCTCAAACGTCTTCATTAACATCACATTAAAACTTCGCGGAAATTAAAATTTTTTACTAGCAAAAGAGCATTAATTCACTATTTTTCTGTCATTTTATCCAATGTCGCTTCACTATCACTATGAATATTTCCATTCAAAATGACCTTTAATTGACCTTTGCTCTTGGTACCTTCAAGTCTTTTGAAGTTATGTTTTCAGTATCAGTGGAAAGGATTCTTTTCTAATGAAAACTTTACACTGCAGTCAAATTATTTTAAACATATGTTAAGGTTTTGTTGAAGTATATCTTGCTCTTTTTTGTGCAGAATTTACTGGATGTCGATAGGATACATGCTTCCTCAATGCATCTCGAGACCGAGACACATGTGAGCAGGCTGCACAGCTGTAAGAACTATTACTATGTGTTTCCATATGAACTCGTAAATTATATTGGTTGCTTAATTGTTTTCCACAAATGAGACAAGTAACACTTGTTTTGTTACAGCTTTGGGAGGCTCTATTGGTTGTTGAGCCACTGAGAAAGGATTTAAAGTTTGTGTCAGTTAATAATGGTTTTACATTTTCTAATAAAGGACTTTGGCATTCTTCTTTTAGTAGAACATTACTGGAGTGACCACTGTCAATTTTAAAATTGGGTTTCTTTTCTCGCTGATTTAACTTAGCATTAATAGAATAATAAGGTTTTGTTTTTACACTACATGGGAGATCATTGAGTTCACTAGCATTGTTGGATTCAGATTCAGTTTCGAGATTTCGTTCGAGATTTTCTGAAGGAAAATCGGTAGCAACAGGTTCCATTGCTTCATGAGGTTCTGGTGTTAAGATCTCTTCGTGTTCCTTCTGATCGTTTTTTGCAGACAGTTCGAATTTTTCGGCTAAGTGGAAACTTTTTTCTTCGAGTGGAGGTGGTGGATCCAATGTCTGATTATTTTCATACCTGGATGCTTTCTGAAAACGAAAATAAATGAATAAGTAAATAAATAATTTAATTTTCATGTTTTGATCAAATTTATAATTTTCAATTAAATAGATACAAAAATAAAACAATTGTTTTAAATATTATTAATATGAAAAACTGTAATAACACATGTTTAATAACAATCTTTAGAATAAATATTACCAAGTAATTTTTAACTTTTTCTTATAAAAAACATTTTAAAAATAGTAAATAGTAATTATAAACTAAGTTATAAAAATATTTTTATACTAATAAGCAAAAGGAGTATTTAAAATTTTTTAGTACATGAGAAAAGCTTTAATTGCATTAAAGTGAAGCTTTTTTGCATTTTTAATTTGAAAAAATCAATTGTATATCTTTATGTAATAAATTTGAGTTGATAATAATCTGAAATAAAACACCATTGTCTGTACCTGTCGAGCAATTTTCTACTCATAGGATAGGATTCCATTTTGGAGTTCATCCATTTGCGTTTAGTTCTTGCTCACTTTCTTGCAACACACACAACGATTCTTGATCTCATGGGTATCGTTTGAGCATTCATTATCATTGCTTAATGGGCAAATGACAGTGAATGTGCGTGCTTAAGTCACCTGAACAAAACAACGACACAATCGTCTGTTTTAATTTTGTTAAAGAAACTAGGATAGCAACATGTTTTAAAAAGGCATAAGAAAACAATAAATTATATTTGTAAATATAAAACAAAACATAGCTTTAAAAATCAGTCAGTGAACATGCAGCATGCAATGGACTTTATTTTGAAAAACCAGTTTTAGAAAAGGATGAAAATAAATTATTTTGAGAAATCAATAATGAAATTAAAAAACTGAATATTTAATTATTGTAAAAATAAAATTAAAACAGTTATAATAAAAAAACAAATATAATTTACCCCAGCAATATCTGCTAATCCTCGAACGTGCAATGTATCTGCCATTGCTAGCAATGCGGGAAGTTGTTCTTGATAAATATTAACTTCTCCATTATACATGAAAGTAACAAGAGCACAAAGATTGGCATATTCCATTCCAGGCAAAATAATCACAGGATGTTGGAGTGTATTTAAATCCTGAAATAAAATAGAAATTAATGAAAATTCCATCGATTTATGGATTACTAAATGTTGTTTACATTAATTAATTATACCTTGAACAATTCTTTAAAGTAGTAACTACATGCAGAGAGGATTAATCGATGAGCATGAATGTGCCTTCCACCAGCGCTAAGAGTTACATCAGTTAAGTAACCTCCATCAAGAAGCTTTGGTAAAGAACTGAGCAATGTGTTTTGAAAATTATGCCAACGCAAACAGAATTGCTGTCCCTCCATTATCTTGAAAATGGAAATAACATGTTAAATAGCAGTTAAAAACAAGTAGGTTTTAAAAAATTGATTGTTTCCAAAAAGAAGAAATTCAATTTGAAAGTATTACTTAAATGATGAAAGAATAAAAAAAGAAAAATGTCTAAATATAATGGTGTCTTTAATTGTATTGAGGAGAGGAAAATGTAGAAAATTTACTACTAATCCCAGCGAGTTATGTCTCCTGCTTCTGTCCGCGATCGGGCACTCAGCTCTCAGGTACTAAAAGAATAAACAAAAGATCGATCAAAAGAGCTTTGATAGATCCTTTGGGTGCGCGGACTTAGCGAAAAAGCTGCAATCGTCGCAGGCGCGCAGGAAAAAGTAAATTGCGCGCATTGAATAACGTTCAAAGGTTAGGTGGTCTGCAGAGCCTATTCGTCTTTGCAACACACGCTCAGCGCAGCACTGGCCCGATGGCCAATCCTATTTATTTAATCGGCTGCTCGGCTCGCGCGCGCGTAAGAGAGAAAAGTCAGGTTCCAGCCAAGTCTATTATTGTCGCCGAGCGCGCGCCGCGGCTGGAGCAAGGTAAAACGCTTCGACACACGACGACACGAGAGTCGAGAGCTAAAGGCTACAGAAGCGAGAGGGAGAGAGAGGGAGTTGCACCAAAGAGCATCTCGTTTAGCGCTCTACCTATACCTATACCTATACCCCCGCTCTGCTCTTCTTCTCCTCCTCGCTCTAGACTCGTCGTTCATCGCGACTCGACTAAGCTTGAGCGCGCGCGCGTATACTTAGACCTTCGATACGCGCGCGCGCGCGAGCCCTGCTCTTTTTACATTTAGGTATTTGCTCTCTTTTGTTTACCTCGATTATTTAGGCTATCCACTCTGAGAAAACGATGCACTTGTCCTTAGCGCGCGCGCTCGCGCAGGCTTTCCGCTCTTGAGTTTCCTTTGGCTTTTCTCCTTTCGCGCGCAGAGGTTGCAAGCTCCGCGCGCCGATGCCGCGAAAAAAACACGCACGCACGCAGTCACGCAGCTCGCGCGAGCTGGGGCTAGGGGGAAAACGGAAAAGTCGTCGGCTGCTGCGCCGCAAGCTCTTCTCGCGAACTACCCGAGCAGCAGCTCGAGCTTTTCCAATTTGGCCTGCGGCTGCAGAGCTTGAATAGTTTTTTGCCTCGGCTCGGATCAGGTTAGGTTTTCAATATCGAGAACAATAGCCACCTAGCGAATGGCCTTAGTGATTATACCCAATACCCCTGATCTGCCTAGTTATCCACCTATATATACACATTCCTACAGGCTACAGAGTACAGGGGAAAGGCAAGCCATTGGCGTTGAATATTTTCAAAATTCACCAATCGATCGGACTACCAGCTATAAAAAAGAACAACGAGCCTCAAGTATTTCGAATAATTCTAAATCCACCTTACTGCAATGGGCCTCGGCGCCAAAAGCTTGCGCATCGAGCCCCGCGCTGTTCCTGCGTGCGCGCCAACTCTCGTCAGCAGAAATGGAACTTTATCTGCTGGATTTTTTTACAACTACTCACACATATATAATTAGTCAAAAATTTTTCATGCCTCTCTTTCATGCTGACCGTGAAGCACGATTCTGCAATAATGGCTATACGATTCTAAACGTCAAATTTATAACGCTTCTCACTTATTCGTCTGTATTTTTATTTTTATTTATTTATTTATTTATTTATTTTTAAACGACCTGCGTACAAAACTTGATTTATCTATTTTTTTATTCAAGTGTGCGCAAATCTATTATTCAGCTCAATATCTTTCTTCTTTTTAATTTCATTTATGATTTGTTCCTTTCTTTTCTTACTTATATATCAACTACTATTTAGATAAAAAGTTTTATGAAATTCTGATTTTCAAATTTTGTTTACATTTGATAGACTACTTTGTTAAGACATTTTTTAAACTTTCATAAGTTGAAGTGATTGCTATTTCAATAGCCAATATCTATTAATGTTCGCGCACTTTGCGTGTGAGATGTCCAAGTTCCTTTCTTTCTTTCTTTTTAATGGCATTGGGTACATTAAAGACTCCGTTTTGCCACAATTAATCCATGCTTATGCCGCATAGGACTTTTTGTATTTTATTTTTGACGGAAACCTATAGTTGGTCGGAGGACGTCATCACCCGAACCAACTGGAGTGGAATCCGAACCACTAGAGTCACGGTGTTGAGTGTCCAAGTTCCAATGAAAATAAGCATGTTCAGGTTAGGTAAATTTAAAAATTTTCTTGACTGAATTTAATTACTATTTTCTACAACAATGTTGTATGAAATTAAAATATTGATCACTACTTATCTTAAAGTTAGTTAAAAAATATTTTACTGAAATTTATCTAAAGAAACTATATAATAAAACAATTTCTAAATGTTTTCTGTATTTATTTTCTCAAAAGATGAAAGTTTGACAGAATGTATTTTATAGAATAATCTGAAAATTATCGATGTTTCAATAAAATTTTATCGATAAAATTAATTAAAATGTATACTTACCGTGACTGTTGCTGTTGACTTATTAGTATTCGTCGAAGGAGCGATTCTGTAATGAGGGCGCCGACGTTTATTTTTGTTTACCGATTAAGTAAATTATCAATTGTCAATCAATAAAAAAGTTAAAAATATACTATATCAAGTTACGTTTACTTTTATTCATTATCGTTTTATTAGCAGAGACATTAAAAAGAAAAAAAAATAACATTAAAAATAAACGAGTAAATTTCATAATGTGTGTAAAAAAATACAAAAAAATGTCTTTTCTTTGCAAAGGAAAGAAATATCAAATATTTATAGTGATGAAGAAAATAAAAATGTATATATTTATATATAAGCCAATAACAACAACACTTATGAAAGAAAAAATATTGGATGCATTCACGGGAAAGCGGATTCTTGAATAATCAAAAAATTAGAAATAGGGGAACTTTATGATTTGAAAATTAATCGCACGATAATAAGAACAAGCTTTCTTCTTTAATGTGATAATAATTAATAGTCAATAATTCTTTTAGTTAACGCATAATCATCTTTATCGTGAATCATCCTGCAATCTTTAAACTTTAATTATAATCATTTTTTTAATTAATCAATTATTTGATAATATAATATATTGCCAGAAGCCGCAAATCCATCAAGGCGCGATTTTTCTTCTCTCTCTCTCTCTCTCACTCTCGCTCTCTCTCTCTCTCTCTCGCTCTCTCATTTAGTTCGCAATTAGAATCATGCATTAATTCATATAACCTTTGGCCTTATATGAATTCATTCATTCCAAATTTGTATTTACTTATTAGTTTTCCAGTTGTGTCTTTAATTTTATTCTCATTTATCTAATTTTTTACTTAATTGTTTATTTATAATTTTTATATATATATATATATTTATATAGGTATATACATATTCGTACAGCGCATTCTGATAGGTAAATAACGAATGATACCCCTTTTCTCTTTGTCGATCCTCTGAAATTCTTTTTATTTTCAACAAATTGAGGTCCGAGTATCTTCTAGAGCTGCTTAATCGCAATGCTCTTGTTCGTCATCACTATTTTAACAATGCTATTATCTTTTCTTTTTATTAATGTTCTCTGAACACGACTTTTCAAATATTTAACCTTCCGTGGATTTTGTGACTATGAATAGAATTACGATTTCAAAGAATTAATCAAGTAATTAATCAGTTTATTATTATTATTATTATTAATATTAATATTATTATTATTATTATTTCTGTTACTCGCATTAACGTACAAGATCAAGGTATATAAAACCTCGAATTTATTTTTGCTTTTTTCCATTATTATTCCTTTTATATCTATTTTAGTTTAATTAATGGCGTCTCGTCCCTCAAAAAAAAAATTCGCGCGTCCTCTTTCTCTCATTCTTGAAACGAATCGTGCCTCTGTAACAATAATACGCTTTTACCGACACGAATCATTCTCCACATTATTTTATACTTCATACTTTTTTGCTTTGCTCTCTTACTTATATACTTTATTTTATTGATCTTACACTTTCTTTTACTTGACGCAGATAATTTTATGGAGAAACAGTTAATTTTGTTCACTACACTTCTTTATCGTCCACTTTTTTCTTTTTATTTTTATAGTCGCGAAGCAAAAACGCGATTATTTCCGCATTTCGTCGAGCCGCCGAAAAAGAGCTTTCTCTTCCGTCACTCATCATTTTCATCTTTAATTTATTAGTTAATATCTCGATAATTTATGGGCAGTGCTTTATGTACAACGTAGGCAAGGACACCGAGCTTTATTTTATTTATTAATTTATTTTCTTTTTTTTTTCCACTTTTGTTTCATATCTTTTGTATATTCCTCGCCATTCACCTACAATATAACAACTAAAATTCAACAATCAACGTATCTTTAGTATTTTTTTTTCTTTATTTTCTTTATAACACATTTAAAAACGAAATCTCAAGCCCTCCAATTGCGTCGCAGAGGATAAATTTAGTTTTTGCGAGAAAGAGAGAATCTTCTTTTTTCTTTTCAACAATTACATTCTTTTTTCACGTATACGAAGATAATATATTTATCTTGTCTAAAGAATTTAGATCCCGCGTTTTTACTTTTTCTCTTTTTCTTGCGTTCGTAAAAATTTACGTTTCTCACTATTAAATCTAAATTACACTTGCAATTGTTTAGGACTGCTGCGTTTATTACAGTGTAACAATAAAATAACAAATGATCTTGATAATGAATAAAAGAATAGAGAAGAAAATAAATGTACAAGATTGACGCAGCAATGTGTTTATTTTATTCCGTATGCGCACACATGGCGATAGTAAAAAGTGAAAAAGGAAACGGATATTTCCTCTACCCGTGCAACCAGCCGGAAATCCAAATTTTTCTACCTAGGTATTACCTTTAGTGTTTCTTTAGGTTTATGTGTGTGCGCGCGTGTGCGTGTGTGCATGTTTTCGGGTGTGCTTGTGTTCTGTATATAGGTGTATGTACGTACGCGCGGCTGTGAATTTAGCTGCATTTTTATTTATACTTTTAGCTGTGAGATGAGATCCATGATAAGCAGAGAAAGGTAATTAATATCATTGTCAAGTTCAAGATAAATCCGGAGAAAAGAGAAGAATGAATTCTCATCTTTTTATTATAATGTAAATAATGTTATTACTCGGCTTTTTCATATATTCTTCAACAAAACAATTAAAGTGGACGAAAGATGACGGAAACATAATATTTAAACATTACAGAGTTATCCGCTTATAAAGTTTATTTCCGCGCGCACGCAATTTTAATAAACGACCATAAATTTTACACATCTCGGATAATTATCTGTACCT
>JAPYZB010000052.1:0-37502 GCA_030522745.1 Eupelmus kiefferi | reverse complement strand
TTCCAGCCTGAAGTTCACCATCATCATCACAATCATGTAAAAAATTTTTTGTCTTTTCATTGTATATTCTATATGCGTATATGTTGTGTGTAGCTTGTTGAATTTTTTTATTTTTCTTTAGTTTACTCACCACTTGCCTAGAAAACCTTATGAATTCTTAAGTTTATTGTAACTAATATATAATATATATGCAGTTATCATATAGAAAATGTGTAGTTAGCATGCAGTTCATACATAAATATAAAATGAAAAGCACCAGTTGTACATACCTGACTTCATCAACAGAAAAAACAGCTGCTGTATGGCCTTGAAATGTACTTTTTCTATCACATATTACTTCTCCATGGGTTATAGTTGGACAATTGGATATATCAATTGTGTTATCATCAGATGGTTCTGGTTCCAGATTCTCAAAATCTTTATTTTCTAATTTATCTTCTAATTCGAATGACATGTCATTTAATCCTTCTCTAATTTTTTCAATACATTGAAAAATTACAGTTTCTCCTATATTTGATCTGCGAAACATATTAAAATTAATTTATAAAGTAATAAAGTAAAAAGAAATAATCAATAAATCTCAATTGCATATGATTACTGACAAGTAAACTTCATCAAGAAGATGACAAAGATGCATTTTATCTTCTCGTTTTAAATAAGGAGCAGAAAATTCAAATTCCGGTGGTGAACTTGAAGGATAACAGTCAGGAAATTTGATGTGAAGCGTTACACATACATTTTTATTTACCTCATTAATAATTTTAATACTATACGCTTTATTTTCTGCATCTTCTATTTGAAATTCTTGACCATAAATTGCTATAAGAGCTTCTATTTCTTCAACCTATAAAAAAGTATTGTTTTCAATATTATTTATTATTTTGATTGAAACTTAAATTCTAACCTTAATAATATTACTTCAACATATTGCAGATAAAAATTTATAGTTTTAATTTATAAAAAATTTTAGGTTCTTATTTTATTGGTTTTTTGAAATGTTATAAAATATTAAGTATAACATATATATTAAACATTAAAAATACTAAATGTGTTTATAAATAATGGATATAGATAAAAATCTTACACTTCGTATTTTTCGTAAAACTTACCTGCTTTGTTAAATCGTCCATGACTATGCGTGTTTAGATGAATTAAATTAAATTTAATTTGATAATCTACAAACTCTTATGAACCCAGGTTTGTTAATACGCTTTTTATGTAGTTTTATTTTATAATCCAAAATCCAAATATTCCTGACATGTGGCGCGGCAGCGCCCCTGATCGCAACAATATATACATATATATATACGTTAATCTTATTGCATTTGTCCACATTATTCCTTAGTACGAGTTTGAACGTTTTTTAAAAACACTTTACATCATATATTTTACTTATATACGATTGTGGATCTTGACTATTGAGTTGAACTATTCCTTTGGTTATTCAACTCCAAAATGTGATGCCATAGACAGCATTTTAAATAAGCATATTTTTATATAATCTTTATCAATTGTATATGAATATATTATAATATAATATTATACTGTGAGAGTATAATTTTTTTAAATTTTCAACATACAAACTCTCAACTCTCACTTGTGCTCAAAAATCATCCTCGCTAGAAAAAGCCAACTTTCCTCCCTAGTTGAACAATATACTATTTTCTCGCTCCTATAGATGCCATATGGCAACCGAAATAATATTAAGTATTTCTGAAATTCCTTTGCAAGCCATAAATAAAAAATAAATTATGCGGTATATTTGTATTTTATAGCGTCCAAAAAACAGTTTTTTATGTTACTGAATAGTTTTTACAATAAAATAAGTCACAACCTAAAAATAACTATGGGAATTTCTGAAAATAATTCCGGAATAAAAGGGTTAATAATACTAATATTTTTCTGTAAGTAATTTTATCAGAAAATTAATGAATTTTTTAAAAATCGGACTCTGACAGTTTCTTGTAAAATACTAGATTTTTAGAAAACAATTTCTTTGGTTAATCTAATTTACGTTTTCGACATAATTTCGGGTTCTCGTAAAATCTTCCAAAGAGGTATCTACTCGATCCATTCATATTTGCTTAATCAATCAATAATTTGTAAAAATATAAATATTTTATTTCGGTATTAAGAATTTTTATAAATTTTAAGTACTTATCTGATCTCTTATATAATACCTTTTTTACATATTTAAAAAAAAAAGATAAATTCTTTAAGTATATCTATTTTGACTTTGCTGAGATCTTACAATAAATTTTCAAGTAAATAGAACAATTATATGATATCCATAACATATGATCGCGTTCTTTTTTTTGTTGCGAAAAACGTCATCAGTTTGAAGGGGTTGTATTCCGTTATCACCGCTTCGGAGGAACTAAGATTTGAGCTTCAATGGAATTGAATTGAAGCAGAATAAACTAGAACCTAAACGAAAAAACTTAATTCAATACGATACTGTCGAAGACAAATTTTTTCACGATAGCATTCTATTGAATTAAATTTTTTGGTAATTTTACATTATTTGTATATTAATTGTTTAATTTATTTAAGTATAATTTATTCAATTAGTAAAATAAACGAGGGTAATACAACAAATTCTGTACCAAAAACTTTACTTTATTTATAGTAATTTATTTATACATATTTTAATTTTTCTTTTGCATTTATTACACTTTTTAAATAAAAGTTAAGTAAGAATTATTCTTTTGTTATTAGTAAAAATTTTCAAGGCCTTCAAGCTACAAAATCCAAAAATGAATTTTTTTCAAATAGATCGTTATGTTATTAGTTATAACATAAAGTATAAAGAATATTTTTATTTATTTGGTACCAAGTTGGCTTCATTCAACGCTTGTCGTGCTGCATTATTTATATGCCTAAATCGATCTGGACCTAGATGTATTCCACCATACCATCGAGTAACTATCACAACGGCATTTTTAGCATCCATAATCTAAAAAAACAAAACATGTTTTTATAATTAAAAAGCTCTAATAAATGATTATAATTTTAATAATCTTATTGTAATTTTTTTTTATTATCAAAAATAAAAAAATTGTATAAAAATGATTACCTCTAATAAATGTAGCAATCTACTTCCAGCTTGTAATTCTCCATCGTTATCACAGTCATGTAAATATGTTTTTGTGCTTTCATTATATATTCTGTATGCGTATATATTATGTTTAGCTTGTTGAATTTTTTTATGTTCTTTTAATTTGCTCAATACTTGCCTATAAAAAATATTTATAAATGAATAACAAATATATTAATATATTTTCATCTAATTTTATCATTATTTTTTAGAAAGGCTTACTAATATTATTTTGAATTTCTCGTCGCAAAAAATAATATATTTCGTAAACGCCTGACAAAAAGTATTATTACATTTCAAAGCCGTCGTGGTAGAATAGCGAAAAATATTAGTTTTCGTAATAAAAGTATGAAATAACTTAGTTTTTGTCAGAAGTTTGAAATGTGCCAATCTAGTGTTATAAAATGTATGAACAATACGCACCTGACTTGCTCAACGGAATGAACAGTTGCACAGTGGCCCTGAAATGAACTTTTTCTATCAGAAATTACTTTTCCGTGTGTTATTGCTGGACATTTGGATCTATTCAATGTACCATTATTAGACAATTCTTTTTCTTGATTCATAAAAGTTTTATTCTGTAATTTGTCCAACAAATCAGTTGCAATTTCATTCAGTTCTTCTCTAACTTTTTCAATACATTGAAATATTACACATTCTCCTAAGTTTGATCTGCAAAATAGATACATTCATTTAGCAAAAGATAAAATGAAAACTCAAAATCAAAACTCAAAGATAAAATTACTTATACAAACAAACATCATCAAGAAGATGACAAAGATGCATTTTATCTTCTTGTTTCAAATGCGGAGCTGAGATTTCAAATTCTGGCGGTGAAGTAGAAGGATAATTCTCGGGAAATTTTATATGAAGTGTCACGCATATATTTTTATTCACATCATTAATAATTTCAATGTTATATGCTTTATTTTTTTCATCTACTATTTGAAATTCTGGACCATATATGGCTGAAAGACTTTCTATTTCTTCGTCCTACAAATTAGTATAGTTTAATTATTAATATGAAAAAAAAAACTTTTTTACTATTTATTTGTTTGTGAAAATATTGAGAAAAAGCATTAATTGTCCAGTAGTTTTTGTTTGATACTTACTTGCTTAATTAAATTGTCCATTATTACATATATTTTATCTATTTATTTTGATTAAAATAATCTAGCAAAGATACAGAAATTTTGCTATATAACAAAACTTTTATAATTTTTATTCAAATTTTAAAATTAATGCGATTACAGATTTTCTCAAAAGATATTATTTAATAATATTGAATATAACGTCTAATTAGTTAAAAGATCCGTAAAATGAAAATTTAATAGTGCTTGCAACGTACGAAAATATATTATTTGCAAATATACAATGCCGTTCGTATACCTGCGTACGTGCTTCAGTACTGCAGAAGTAGGGCTCACCCTCTGGTCTTATATTCAGATCTAAGGGCCATTTTCGCCCCGCCTCGTTCGTCGTCGCTTTACTACCATTGCTAGTTGATGACTCCTCCTAAGTTCTTAGAATTTTACTTACAATTTTGAGTAATGATTGACTGCAAGTTCTTTCTATAAATGTAATACTATATTTTTCCCTCTGTTTGAGTCCTTATTTTATTCTATTTTACATATTGTAACAGTTTGTTACATATTTGACTTGATTAAAAATTTATAAATCTAAATAATAAATAAATCTACGCACTTATAAACTAAATAAATATAAATAAAATAATATTGTTCATCAAACCATTTGAAATTAGAGTTTATTTTTGTACATGATTACCATTAACTGTATTCAAATTCGTTTAGAATAATTTCTAGTATTTTATAAATTGTAAACGTAAGTAGTAATTTAAATAGAAAAACAATAAAAATATTTTTAATTAAATAATAAAATATATCGATAAAAAAACAAATATGCACTTATTCTATAATATTTTAAATACACAGATGCACACGCTGCAGTAGGTACGTATAATAGTACATACATAAATACATTTATTAAAGAAAATGATGCATAAAGTATCTTTACTTAATTTATTCATATCTATATTTTTATACAATTAACCCAATCTTGATTAGCCGAGTAATATCCAGTCATCATTATCTTGATAGACTGTAGACTTTACAAATTCTTTGGATAGGGCTGAAACAGAATAAATAAATTAATTTGTAAGATTAGTACAATTTGATAGCCAATCAAAAGTTTAGCGTTATTTTATCCATATTTTATAAAAATTTTGCATATTTCTGTCTATATTTTACGAAAAGAAGTTCTTAAAACAAAATAGCGCATTTTAAAAGCATTCACAAACTTTTTCATATTACATAAAATTTTTCTAAATTTACGTAATATGGAATATTTTTAACTGTGGATGCTTTTATGACTACAGAATAAATTCTGTGGAAGCTTTCATTATTGCAGAGTAAATTATGTGGCTTCCCAGAATATCTTCGAAGTTTGGCAGATCTGCATGCTACCTTTTGGCAGTAACAAGGGTATTAAGCTCTTTAAGTACTATAAATATACCGAAAAATCTGGAACTATTATGTTTCTCATACTACATATATCAATTCTTGCAAGTAAAATGTTAATTAATCAAATTTTAAGTTAGTCTTCAAAATCAGAATAAAATCAAATTCTTTAATAATTTTCTTTGAACCTTAAAAATACTTTAAACAGATTGTCTTTTTAGTGTTATATAAGCAATTGAAAAAATGTCTCAATCGGCCTTTCCATCGCCCTTTCCTTTTAATAACATTTGGGATGTTTTTTATGTAGTGCAATTACAGTAAGTAACAAATAAGCGTACGATTATTTATATTATTTAGAAAAAAAGCAGTGGACAATTATTTATATTATTTAGAAAAACATAACGTTCTAATAGAATAAATTTTTCGTGCTGATTTCGTGGTAATGCATACCATTGAAATGACTTTCAGATATTGTCCTATCTTCTGTGTCTGACTTTTTGTGCGGTGAATGATCTTCTGACTTAGTTTCCAAAACATTGCTGCTGTTATCAGTTGAATTTTTGAACTTAGATTCTTTGGTTTTATAATTATTTAGGTCTAATTTGGAATTTACCAGTCCCGATGTTTCTGTATTTTCTTCGCTATTTACATTTAATAAATAAGCCAATTCACTGGGATCTGCGGAATGAGAAAAATTTGTTTTCGATTTACAAATTGGACGCTCATCTTTATACTTAGATAAGTCCAAATCCAAATAATTCGATAAAAGTCTTTCTTTGTCTTGAATATCTTTTTGAATACTCTCTAAATTTTTTTTAGATTCTAGTCTAAAATTACTGCTATTATTGTGATTAATCTGTAATTAAATATTACAAACATTTTATACATAAAATTTTCATAAAAAATTAGTTTAACCCATTAAGTCCCAAATTGCAATTTGGGACTTAATGGGTTAAATAAAATCATTACTATTTGTATTTGTATAATTACTTTTTCTGCTACTGACGATTCAGACGTTTTTAATGTATTCAATAATTTTTTCTTATCCTTTTTCTGTGGCGTGAAAACAACTTCTTCAAAATCTTGTTCGCTAATTTTTTGAAAAATATTTTTTCGCGTCTCAATTTGATTTTTCAATGCATCAACCTCAGTAACCAAATGAGTATCTAGGTTTAAAGGAACAATTGGTGGAATTTCTACTGCTTCTTCTGCATTAGTAACCGAAGAAGTATCTAATCCTACGACAACCGGCGCTAGAATACTATATAACATTCATTAAATATTGAACATTTATTAAAAATATTTTTACTTCTGTATTATGATACCATTAAGATTGAAGCTGATAATGAAACATTATTTATCTTAGTAGTTAGTATATGTTTAATGGGATGTAGTATACGTACGACACACGACCTCGACTGTATTACTAGATTTTTGTCGAAATTATTAGTATTGTATTAAATCTAATGGACTTATTTATTCCATAATAGTAATAGATCAACGCAAAATCATGCTAAGAATGATAAAACATTAAAAATCAAGAAAATGTTTAAAACCGTGTAGAGTAACATTTTTTTTTTCTGGAAATTAGATAGTATTGTATTTTCAAATTTATGTTAAAAATATTAGTTTTATAATGCATCTATTGGGTTCATTGGCCTCCTAATAGTAATTGCTAGATTATTCATAACTTAATAATAATTAGGCAATAATTTTAATGTAAATAAAATTAGTACATGTGTCATACGGCTGTGAAAGTGTAAAGCAACATTTTATTTTAAAACTATAACATATACTTTAACATGATCTAACAATATTTAAACACTGCAGAATCCAGGGATAAAATAAATTTACAATGTTGGATTTTTAGAAATTTAGACTTTTTTGTTAAAAAAAAATCAGTTTTGAAAATAAACTTTAAGCAGTATACCATTTAAGACTGGATAAAAAAAATGAAACTATGATATTTATGACATATAGATAACGAATGTTCCAAAGAGCGTTAAATAAAGATTAAAGTATTTTTAATTATATATTATAACATACCTTGTTGAATGTATAAAATTGGAAGGCTTTATTTTATTAAATGAAATAGTAGGCACTATTGGATTTGATTTTATTTTCGATGACAAATCTGAAAATCCCCAACTTACTGGTCTACTCGTTTCAGCATTTTGTGCTGTTTGGTTAATACAATCCTCTTGAACTAAAGTATTAAAAATATATTGTTAAAACAAATTTTAATGGAAAATATTATTTTAACAAACTATAGAACACTAAAAAGTCTTCTATTATATTTTTATTGCTGCTTTACTTTAATATGCGGATAGGAAAAAAATATATCAAAATTAGATATATTGAGTATAATTTTTTGGATTTTGTTTATTACTTAATTTATTCATTGGTAAATCCACATTGAATCGGACAAGGGACAAAACAAGACTTTCAGATCAGAAGACTTTACAATATTCTTAATTTATTATGTAATAGAAATGTGTTTTGTCTTAAATAAATGAAAATTCCAATTTTTTTAAATTTTATTCATGAATCAATTCTATTTAAAATTGTCAGATGATAATAATTCAAGAAATAAATCATTGTTTTTTGGAGCAATTTATCACCAGATCTAATTTTAAGATGGCCTTCATTATTAAAAAAATTACCTATTTTGTCAGTTAATTAATGATTGGTTTCTTGCCGTGTTTAAAATCATCTAATTTTTCGATCACTATAAAAAATTTCTACAATCATCAGATTTTTCAGCTGACAATCGATCCATTCTAATACGCAACAATCATAAGATTCATCACTTAATAATTAATTTATTATGAAATATGGAACAATATTCGTTTTTCAAATAAAGTTATCATTTGGTACAAATCTAAAATCTATTTAATACTTATCTGAAAACTATTAGAAGACCTTATTTCTCACATTTATCAATATTTATTTATTCATTCATTTAGTTATTAATCCATTAAACCTAAAACCTTCTTCTCAGATTATTGCTAAATGCAAAGAACGAAGCCCACGACCACATAAGAAACCGGCCCCATCTACTCTATACCATCGTGTAGAGCACGAAAAAATATGAATTAAAAAAAAAATTGATCATTTTAAGTAGAGGGAAAATAGAGAAATGACTACATAAAGTTTTCACCCCCTTTATCATTGAAAATCATAAACATTTGAAATTTCATACACTTTGCACAATTTTTTTTGGGCCTTCAAGGGTTTAAATGAAAGGATGTTCAAGTGACTTCAAAATGCAATCCATTCGATTTCAGGGCCGCAACCTCAAGAGGGTGTAATATCGCATAATTCCATTAACACCCATCATTTTAAGCCACTTGAACAACCTTTCATATAAACCCTTAACGCGCCAAAAAAAAATGTGCAAAGGCTTGAAATCGAATCCCTTCAGTATTTAGGCTTTCTTCTCTAAGTCAGTATTAATTATTTTCCATCGAGATAGGGGTGCGGCCCTGAAATAAAAATTATGTATATTCTAGACTTTTTAGTAGACTCATCGATCTACATAACTTTTTTGAAAAAAAAAAAAAAAAAATTGTGCTAACATGGTCAAAAAATTAAAAAATGGCAGGGTATGATGGGTGTTAATCGAATTATGCAATATCACACCCTCATGGGGTTGCGGCCTGAATACGAGTGGGTTGTATTTTGAAGCCACTTGAACAACCTTTCATTTGAACCCTTGAAAGCGCCAAAAAAATTGTGCAAAGTGTATGAAATTGCAAATGTTTATGATTTTCAGTGATAAAGGGGGTGAAAACTTTATGTAGTCATTTCTCTATTTTCCCTCCACTTAAAAGCGTTAAATTTTTTAAAAATTTATATTTTATCGTGCTCTGCACAATGGTGTAGGTTTTATACGTTTTTCTTTGGGGACCAGTTTCCTATATGGTCGTGGGCTTCGTTCTTTTTATTGAGAAACACTCTTTGTTTCTTTTAAAGTGAAGCGAAATAATTAGGATTATAGAATTATTAATCAAGGACGTTCTCTCGTTGTAGCATTGCTCATCTCGGGTTCAAATTAGAAAATTATATTCCAAGATATTAAATAGTTATATTATCTAATGTAAAAATCTCAAAAATCGTAATATCTAAGACTAGAACGATAATAGAAAGTGTCTAGAGTATCAAGTATTCCCAAAAGTCTAAAGGTTGGAAACTCTGTGCGCCTATATAGATATACTGATAGCATGGGATTCTGCTATCTCCATAACAAGGCCCGCTTGCTCTCCGAAAAATTATTTCTTCAATATTACAGAATAACATATATTTTTTTCAGCATAATAGTTTTGATTCCATCGTTTCACAATAAATAAAAATGCTGCTTCAAGAAAGCTTCTTCCACATAGGTGTCTCTAATAATTATTTGTAGATTTTTTTTTCGAAAAAGTAATCCGTTCATTTTGTAGTGGTACTCAAAAGGAGTATTTTAAGCCCAACCTGGTATAAATTGATGAGCTGGTTGACTATAAAACCCGTAGTAACTGGGTAAAATAGTCAAAATTCAAGGTTTTTAACTATGAGCGCGTATTAGAGATTTAAAGGACAATATAGATTACTTAAATGTGCAAAAATGATCTGTAATATGTATGTAAAAAGTACAAAAAATTTATATTAATAAGAACTATGATATAATATTTTAAATAGTAATAAAAGTTTTATTCATTCTCAGTGATTTCAACTCAGGCTGGCCCCCTTACATCATTAATAACTTTTGTAGAAAATACTAAAAATACTCAATCCTAAAATTTCAAAAAAGTTTCGATAATTTTACTTTTGATAGAACGTCCTTAACGGGTTAGCTAATTAATAAATCTTAATTATAACATGACAATTTTAAACAGGCATAGAAGATCAAATTTTCAAAATAACCAAGGATTATGAGATAATAATAGTTACACTCTATTTAAATTTTCTATTTAATAATTTTTCTAAATTATAAATTATTCAAATAACTTATTTGGGAATCCCGAAATTAAAAAAGGGAAGGGCGCAAGTTGTAAAATTTAAAGAAAGAAGTCGAATGGTGATAATTGTTTCAACATTTACATATAATTTCAAAGTTATTTGTAAATCAACTCTTTTTTTATAAGGAACCGCTATTTAAAACAGTTCGGACTATCAGTTAGCAGCACGTTTTACATTCAGGACACTATGATACATTTGGGGTTTCAAAGTCATTTCAAGATTAAAAAATCAGTCATACACAAATCCACTTGAGTAACTTCTCCGGAAAAATTAAAATCGAAAAAAGAATAAAAAAAATGTATTGAAATAGAAAATCTAGAAAACTCACTTGACTGATTAAAACAAAGTTTTTTGAAACTCTAATCTTAACTTTAAAGTAATAAAAATAAACTTTAATATTATAAAAATATTGTAGAATATATTAGAGACTTTTAATTAAGAATTAATATAAGTATCTAACAAAAAATGGTATATAACCATAAAAGAACTCAGGTAATAATACTTAGGGACATAGGTAGATGCGCGCATTATTGATTTTTCCTTGCGCCTTGTTGCGTTGATTGATTCGTTATATTTTTTTAATAATTTAAAAATAATATTAGTTAATAGTTACAATCCGTAACAGCATTCCCAAATGAGTAATTTAATGAAACATTTAAAAGGATATATATTATATAATAGTTAAATGTAGAAAGTTTACCTGTATCATAACACGTTTCAGGATAAGAAGCTATTCTTAGAATATTTCTTTCACCTTCAAGGATAAAAAGTTCATCTTCTGAACATGCAATATCATTTACTTTCCGTAAATCTCTTATAACTGAAGTTATTGATATTGTATCAGGATTTATAATATAAATTATTTCTTCATTAAAAGTAACTAGTAAATCGTCTGATAAAGTCTTTATTACACCAAATGTTGGATCATCTTGACTTTTTCTTTTTGAATTTGCAGATACTGGATTTAATAATTCAACTTGAGTTCTATCAAGTTTTACTGCCTCCTTTAAATTGAGAATTATTTTATTAATTAAATCAAATAATAAATATATGTAACAAATGTTTCATTCTAAAATTAACCTTTAAAATTAAAGTTTTTAATACAATTCCATTTTTATCTGCTTCCCAAACTCGTAGACCAGGTCTACTAGCATAAATTACTGGTCCTTGAATATGACCTTTATTTTTTGAAAAAACAGCTCCTAATTTACCAAGCCTAAAAAACATAATTATTTTATTTTATTAAATAATTTACAAACTCATATACAAGTCAAAACTTTTCCATAAGAATACTGACATTTTTCTTTCTTTTTGTCCAACTTGAGTAACTTGATTATTTTGGTTTATGTCGACTATAATAGTTCGAAATAGTGTTGATATTAACAATAATCCACTATAATAACTTAGCTGAACCACTTCATATTTCTCATTTAAAAGTTCAGTTGATTTAGATAAATGCTAAATAATATTGAAATAAAATAAGTGTTATACCAATACAGATAAATTTGTTATGAGTATCAATTCTATCATGACTTAAATATCTAAACCAAAATGTCTTACCAAATAAAAATCCATTTCAGTCAAAACTAATAAACCATTTTGATCACCACTAAAAAGTTTCATTCCATTTTTAGACCATTCTACTACTGTCACAGGAACTTTGTGTAGTCCACTTATGTTAAATCTTTCAACCTTAACATTAATATAATATATAAGTATTAAACATATGTTATAAGATGTTCTACTAATAGCAAGCACTAAATACCTGTTTCTTTTTTTTGGATTTAAAAGTTTCTGGTAATGAATCTGGTATTTCTTTTGGTATTTGAAAAATAGTAACAAGCCCTTGATCATTTCCTGCAGCTACCATATAATCTACAGTTGATACAATTTGAACACATGTTACACTGCTATTTAGATTCTGAAATATATAATTTTAAAGTATTAATAAATAATTTTACTTATTATATATAGTTTATTTTTACAGTTAGATTCAATGAAACTTTTGAATATATACCTCACAAGCGAGAGTTTCTAATTGTCCAGTTTTCCGATGAAACCAATAAACAATTCCATGATTTGTACCAACAGCAATAAAATCTGTTACAACATCAATGCATGTGAAGTTTACATTTTGTGTAAAAAGGCCAGTCTGTATTTTAGCAGGAATTTTTTGCAACAAAGAAGTAAGCGGAGCCCACTCTCGAAATGGTCCAATATCCTGGACAATTGGACTCGTCATTTTTAAATCGTAATTATTTCCTCTTGATATTGCACTTCATCCATTCCGATCAAGTTCTTTAATATTAATTGCACCACTGTACATTTCTTTTTTCATTTTTGTCTGCTGTATTAAAATTGCAACATATGTATACTATTATATTTTTACTATTATCTTTCTAGATATAATAACACAATTATTGTATATTCTTATATTTTTTTTCCACAATTTTATAATTGATGATAATACGCCTACACAGTAAATCGTAAACTTTATTACTATAAGTACCAATGTTACTATGAGTTACTATGAGTAATACAAACAAGACCTGTCTACAATACGCGCACTGTCTGCGATTCTTACGTATGTGGGTGATTTCACACGAGGCAAAATAGTCTTTGCAAAATCACTTCGCGCGAGATTTTCAAACTTATACCAAAGCGAGATACCATCAAATATAGTTATAATAACACGTAACTTATAATATTGTATTTATAGTCTATACTTTTTTATCAAAAAAAGTATGCTGATAAAAATTAACAAACTATAAAGCAAACAAAAACAAGCGAAAATATTGTTCGCAGGTACGAGAATCTAATGACAACGCTCCTTGTTGTAATTGTAGATGCCCCCTTAAACGTTTGACGTTAGTGGGCTTTTCACAATAATGCATCCGGTAGGTGGATAACATAGTTGTTATTAGGTTATGTATTATTGTCAGGTGTCAAATGTCAATAAAAAGAAAATAGAAGCCAATTGAAGGGTCTATAATTTAAGAACAGTGAAGAACTTTTTGTTATTTACATTAAGTGTTGAGTAACAATACAATCGTAATGTATCAAACGAAAAGTATAAGTGAATAATAAAACGAATATTTCACTGTTAAAAAATACTTAGATACATGTAAATAATTGTTAAATTATAAAATATATCTTATTATGTACTAAAAATGGCTGCAACCAGACATACGTTACAAAGAGAAATTTTTACTGTTAGCGATGAAAAAATACTTAGTCTTTGTAGGGTTAGTAAAGCTTACAAAAAGAAAAAAACCAGCTTCCTTTGCCTTGTTTCAACGACAGATGTACCTGAAACACTAATTGTGTATCAAGTAAAAAGAAGCAATGATAAAAGTGCTTTTAAGAAAAAACAATCTTGGCTTTTGTCCGATATTCACACAATTGATGGGGTTAGTACAGATTCAATGGATCTTGAATTACACATTGATAAAATTTATAAATGGTCAACTACAAACTCGCAAGAAAGAAGAAATTTTATTACTAGCCTTTATACATTATCATTTGGATTACCTGAAAGACCAGAGTTTAAAAATATTCCAAAAGAATGGCTAACAACAGAACCATCTAATATTGCTTCAAATGATAATGCTGCAGCAGGATACACTTCAGGTACAATACTATAACAATTTTTAATAATTACTTATTATAATTTGACTGTTCAACATTCTCTTTTGTAACATTTTATAGATCTTTTACAAGCTCCTTTAATCATGACTGAATATCAGCCAATAACTGACAAAGAAACAAAAGATTTGGCATCTTTGATGGATAATTGCTATTATGCAGTTTCAAATGCAGAATTATTTATGGAAACACTGTCAAAAGATTTATCTATACTTGATGGGGTAAGCATTAAAATTTTAAATTAGATAAAAAAATAAATTTCATATCATTTTTTGAAAATTTTAATATAAAATTGAAATTTACAATTTTTTATAAATTAATATTTTTTTTTTTTTTTCAGGAAAATATACAAACAGTTTTAGCATCTGAACCACAAGTAGCACAATTAATGAGTGGCATTGAAGAAGCAATTAAAGAAGCATCTTTAGTTGAAGAACAGCTTACAGTTTATGATGAAGCTTTAGGAAGAATAAGAGAAGCTATGGAACGTGTTGGTCAAAAAAATCAAGCAATTCATATTGCTAATCGCAATGCTAGACTTTTACTAGAACAACTAGATGTAGTTATAGTAAGTATAATTATTAATTTATTAGAAACTAATAATTTGATAATAAAATAATAGATATTATAAGGAAAGTAAAATAAAAATAATATTGAACCAAAGTAATAAATTTTTATCTGAAAAACATGTAAATTTTAGCTGATTGTTACAGAATTTCAATTTTATGTTAAAATTAAAATTCTTTATTTATTTATATTGTACTTTAGTTGTAATTTGATGTAGATTGTTACTATGCATGAAATAACTTTGTTTTGTATTTACTTTCTAGACTCAACTTACTGTATCACCTAAGCATCAGCAAATATTAAATGAAGCTGAACTTCCTGGACATAAAGATGAACTTGTCGAAGCAGGTGCTGATTTATTAAAAGCTATTTCTTATCCATTACCATTGGGATTAGATAAATTAAGTGCTGTAGCAGAACAAAAGAAGAAATTGGATAAATTGAGAGCTAAATTTTCTATATTAGTTGCCAGGCATCTCAATAATTTATTTATACATTTGGTATGCAAATAATAAATACATTATTATACATTTGTTTATTTAGGGGCATTGGGTATATGTGAGGATAAATGAGTGCGTACCCGTGACTAATGAAATAATAAGGTACAGTTGTTAACTTTTCATTTACTTTTGCAGGGTAATGATACTGGTGAAACAGTAAACCCTACAGCTCAACAATCAAATGTAACAACACCATCTTCAACAACTGTGACAAATGATTTTAAATTATCTACACATCAATCTATTCAGAGAGAATTAGAACCATATACTGAATTAATGAAACTTTTGAGAGCATTAGATCAAAAAGCTTTTTCACAGTTGACTAAGGTTTACATTAAGACCATGGGCTCATTATATCAAAGAAATTTTAAATATTTCTTTGAAGAAGCTAAAGATCGTCTAGTTTCTTGGCGTATTCAACAAAACCAACATCATTGTATGTAAAAAATCCATTTAGTTACTTAGTATTAAACATTAGTAAAATTACTTCATACAATAAGTGCATGCCTGGCTTTATCAGTAAGATTTATAAGGGAATCGCGATGGTGATGTATAATTGAACAAAAGCGCGTATATTTTAAATTCTTAAGGATTTTCATTCATTCTTAAAACTTTATTAAAAATGGCTTATTAAGAAAGGCACAACAAACTGAATCAGTAAAAACAAAATTCTAAAAGAAACAAAATTTAGGTTGGATTTTTCAAACCCTAATAAAAATTTATTACTTTACTTTTCTGTTATTTTTTTTGCTTTTTTATTTTTTACAATTTAATGTTTTTATATAAAGAAATGAATTCCAAGTTAATTACACACTGTGATGTTTCATTTAAATAAATACAGATATTCTTAAATTATTAAGAAAAGATATAGAAAATAATAAAAAAGGGAAAAATAATTTATCCAAAAATAAGAAAATATATTTAATTTATTAGGATATTATCCATTTACACGAAGGCAGCGAAATGCATAATTTTCTTATCACTGCATCCACTTTTCTTGTGAATTTTAAACAACGACTCTCCCCGCCGTGCTCTTTCTGCTATTTTTCCAGCAAACTTTCACTGCCTTGCGTCTATTCGATACTAATTTTCTACATTGTAGAAAAGTTCTGTACTCAGCTCTCGGTCATTAATATTTGTATATATTGCTTTAATTTTTAATAATTCTTAATTTACCAAAAATAAATTGTATAAATAGTTGAATAATGCAGCATTTGTTATGAGTCGATAACGATAATCATACCTCATAAGTACGTGTAACCGCCGCGCTTGATTTGACCTTACGTGAGTTCATAGACTCGTCTTAGTAGCCGCAAAGCAACGAGTTTTTTTATACTTATAAAAGATGAATTTATCGCTCGTTGATGAATTAATATGAAAATAGACTCAACCTCATCATGCTAGGCCCAATGAATGTGCAATATTCAAAGAGAATTAAATAAAATTATAAAAGGATTTTCAAAATATTGCAAAATTATAATATGATATGAAGGATGTGTCTCGGGTATGTCTGCTGGCCATCGTAAGTACGATACGTGCAAACCCTCTCGTAGACACATCATGTTAAGCTAAAAGGGTGAAAACTATTATAGGCAAATGATAAAATTTTTACTAGTGGAAACAAAACTGGTAACATTTATTTATACAAAACGTAAATTTTAATAGGCATTATTTCCTTTCTAGATTATTTCCCTCCTCGGTCATTATTTCCCTGCTAGCATTTTTATTAGAATAAATATAAAAATGATTGAAAAAATAAAACTTGCACCTCAAGAGTAAAAGCAATCATTTCCTCGGGAAAAGGTACAAAATTTTTATTAAAAATACTGCTAAGTAAGACTTTTTAAAGAAAGTTTGCAGGAAAATGATACCATAGCTAAAAACTATCCTTTTGCATTTTTGCTTTTTTAATGTTATTAGAACTACTTTTTTAGGCCTTTATTTCTCTCCTCGAGATTTTCGTGAATAATTTGCCACTTTAAACGTGCTTGTTGGAGAAATAAGTGGCCATTATCAATAAGGTGGAAATATAATAAATTAAAATTTTTTCCGAGGTACTCTTTCCAGACCGTAATTTAAGACCATCTGAGCTAAGACACTGACGCATCGTTAAAATTACCTTATAAATTAGCAGTACAAAGAATTGCAAATACATCTTAACTAAACCATAAAGTAATCAAAATAATAGTATAATAATAGTACATTATGCAACAAGGGAGTAAAATCGTACATTATTCCCGCGGGTGGATTATTTTAGATTATTCTTCGCTTCGCTCGGGCGAAAAACATTTTACGATGCAAATAACCACCTTCCACCACCGTAGCTAATGTGAAATTTCTTTTCGGATACAATAGGTATTTTTGTTCTCTTTAAAATGCTTTTTGTCCAATTCAAATATAATGATACTATCTTTAAAAAACGCAAAAAACATATTCAAAAATCTAAATCACATGATTTTTTTCCGAATACAAAAACTGAAAACAAAAATGAATTTTGTTAGATTAGAATTTGTGTTATGGTTTTTGACATAAAATTATACACACATTCTCATTTTTAAAATTTATTTTAATTATTATTAATATTACTATTTGTTGACATTAAATATTTGTTAAGCTCATTCAACAAGTAAACTTGGAAGTGGTCCCGTGCCAAAAGCCGATGCTGAAACACTTATATTATCAGCATCACCACCTATTTGTCTTCTTAGTAATGAACAATGGGCACCACAAGGGGAAGGAGCTTTATTAGACTCCGTTTTGGATAGTGTTCTTTCACAATTACAACCCGTTTGCCTTGCTGAACAAGCATTTTGTATTAGTTTTCTTCATCTAGACTCATTTCTTTCGCAACCGACAAAGGTAGTATTCTATAAACCTAAAAATTAGAATACTATTTTTTTAATTTAATTTATTATTCCAGTCAAATCATCAAGTACTTAAAGAAGAATCTGGCAGCGTCAGTAGTGGTAATAGTGGAAGTGATGATGTACACAATCTTAATGCCACGAGTCCGGGATCAACTAATATAAACGATATTACAAAAATAGAACGTCAAGTTAATGAACAAGTTAGAGCAACAATGGGTGCTATTTTTCCGCATTTAGAAACTGAATTAAATAACTTAATATCGTTCCTAGAAAAGATTGATAGCTTGTAAGTTGATTTATTAATATCATCTTCAATTCTCATCACTTTCTTGTATTTATTTCAAATATTAAATTTTATTTTAATAATTCTTCAATTTTATTCATCAATATACAATATTTAATATTTTTACAGTTGGTGTATGTATGTGTTGGTTCGTTTATCTCAACATGTCATGTCAGCCCAGGATACTGGATCTTTCCTATCTATGACATTTGCATCAGCCCTTGTACAAGCAAAGAGAGCCTTTGACAAATTTATGCAAATGCAACAACAATCTATTATTGATACGAAAATTAATCGGAGAAACAAATGTGGAATCTTGCCTTACGTTGAGAATTTTGGACCGTTTGCAAAAACTGCAGAAAATATTTTTAAAAATTCTGAAAGGAAAGTAGATTTGGAAAAATGTTACACTAAATTAATCAGTACTATGTTCGATGCTATTGTGACTCATAGTACTGAACATCACAAAACGCCCCCAGAAGTTATAAAAATGGGTAAGTGAAATTAAAATTTTTATTATAATTTTTATTATCATTATAATTATCATTATTGGAACATAGCGGTTTTATAATTTTTAATAATCACTTTCTTAAAGATTATTGTTATTAATATTATTAATATATTTTTAAGAGAACTTTCATCACTTGTACGATCTTTTATCACAATTGAAAATACCAGTCTTGGATCATCAACGAAAAGAAGCTAAACAAAAATATCAAGATGCATTAAAAGGTTACGTTATTCGGTATTTTGGTCGACCATTAGAAAAATTAAATGTAAGTGTCTTTGTAATTTTTTAATCAAAATAAGTACTTGATAGTATTATTTTTATTGATTTTTTGATTTCTCTTTAAGTTTTTCTTCGATGGCGTACAAGCAAAAGTTGGAGCAGGTGTGAAAGAAACAGAAATTAGTTATCAAATGGCTTTTAGTAGACAAGAACTTAAAAGAGTAGTTAAAGAATATCCTGCGCGAGAAGTAAAAAAAGGTCTAGAACATTTATATCGAAAAGTTGAGAAACATTTATGTGAAGAAGAAAATTTATTACAAGTAATAACTATTTTTTATAAAAATTGTTTCTTTTTTTAATGTTTAATTATAATGGTGATTAATTTTGTTTGTTAGGTTGTTTGGCGAGAAATGCAAGGTGAATTTATTGCTCAATACATACATATTGAAGAACTTATTCAACGATGTTATCCCGATAGTAATGTAACTTTAGAATTTACTATACAGAACATTTTAGAATTTTTCTCAGAAATAGCTCAGTCTCATTAATCACTTAAAAATTGTAATATATTTTAACTATAGATATTTACAGATCTTTGTTTAAAAGTATTTTCCTATTATATATATATATTGTTTTTGTGACTTTATTTCCATGAATTCAATTTTTTTAATAAAAATATTGTTGAAAAATAATTCTTGTTGAACTTAATTATTTACGTTAATGATAAAGGACAAAAAATACCATGTTTTGAATAATTATATCAATTATTCGTTTTTAGTACTTTATGAGCGTGTACTGATCATTTTATCTTCATTTCATCTTTATTACATTACTATTATTTTAATATAGAAATTGCGTATATGAAATATTTACTCTGGAAAAAACTATTTTCACACAGCGTGTGGAAAGTTTGTTTTTCCGCACGTCGTGTCAAAAAATTATGTACGATACATGAGCGATAAAGTGATTTTAACCTCGTGTAAACTTTCGCTTCGCTCGTGCCTAAACGTCCACACGAGGTTAAAATCACTTTACCGCACATACGTCGTAAATATAACTATTTCCACACGGTGTGCAGAAAGTTCTTTTGCCCTCAAGCTTGGTCGGAAACGCCGTGCATTAAAACAAACTTTTCGCACGTCTTGTCAAAAAATTATGTACAATACATGAGCGATATAGTTATTTACGACACGAGTGCGGTAAAGTGATTTGAACCTCGCGCGGACTTAAGAAGCAAGGACCGTTCCTATGGTAGTTCCAAAAACATTTTAAAAATGTTGTAGGAACTTAAAAACGTTTGCTTTCTGGTGGAAAACTACTTTAAAAATGGTTAGAGATAGAGAAAAACTTCAATATCAATTTTACACTGTAAGTGATATAATTTAGAAATTCACTGTAAATTTTTAAACAAATAACTGTTAAATAAATAATTAAAAAGTTTAAATTACTTCATTACGTTTCAATAACATCTCAAGAAGGTTCTCAGAGGAACGTTCATGAAACGTTAATCAACCTACATTCCAAAAACGTTTCTTCTTCTATATAAAACGTTATCCTAAGAACGTTCATTATCTGTGCTATGTGGACAGAAATACAATAGTATTTTCTCATAATTTCTTACGAAAAATATTATTCTTGGAACGTTCCGGTAACATACTTTTAAGAATCAATAAACGTTCTTAGAATAACGTTGAAATGGAAGAAGAAACGTTTTTGGAACGTTGGTATAAATGTCGTAAGAAATGAATTTTAAGTAGATCTCAATACTAAAAACACGCTCAAAATTACTTTACTGTAACAATTTCTTCGGGTCGCATGTGTGTAAGACCATGCGACTTTCGGAACGTTACAAAATAAACCGTAACTTTTGGAGTTTCAGAGCGAATCTTCAAGGGTACGAGCTATGGAATTTTTCTGATGTACAACTTTTTGTTATTTTTAATGCGGGAATACATTCTTTCCGCATTTACTTTTCTATTATCGGAAAATTTCCCAACGTTAAGTTGTTGCTCCAAAAATTCAACGCACTGGCCATATTATCAAAATACATACAAAATTAATTGAATTAATTCATATTACCTTAAAATTTGCTGTAAATTAAAGGGCGCGGCAGCGCCCTGATTGGCAAGTAGGCGAAGCGATCATGGGCGCCCCCCGTGCCTTTTATACGGGAGGTTTTCGTCTTTTATAATACAATAAACTATTTTAAAGTAATTAATAAGAAAGTATCAAGATTGAGGAATTTCTATTGTATCATGCATGCTCCGAAATTCAATTGTATACAATATTCCGAAGCAGTGACAAACAAAAATCTGGAATTTCGGAACTGTCCACCATTGTTTCGTAACGTTCCGTTGATATTATTTGGATATCTTTGAATGTGATCATACCCTTATTATGTTACGTGTAAGACTCTTTAATAATATACAGGACAGCGTTTACGCGGGAAAATTTCTGTAGAACCAAAACGCAAAGTAACAAGCGGCGTCATACTGGTTAGTTACGAAGTTGATATCTAAATTGTTAAAATAATAATTGTGGCATAATTAAATTCGACCATACTTAAAACGATAGTTATAAATCTAAATAAAGAAGAACTTTAAGATTTAAGATGTCTAGTCCTATGCGACCTCCGCGTACTCCAACTCGTTCAGAGTCAAGAACCCCTAGACAGCAGGCAGTTAGGTCATCTCCTTCCACTAGAAGTTCACCTAGAACCCGTGGAGTTTCTAATGGAGCAGCAGAAGTACCAAATCAAAATCGTACACCAAGTAGAAGAGGTAAAAATTAAATATTAAAAATTAAAAGATTTATTAATAATAACTTTGAATTAAATTATTTTATACTTTAGGAATTGCAAATGGATCCTCTGATACTCCTCTCAGATGGGGAGGTAATCGCAGAACACAAGAAACAATCGCAGCGTCTTCAGAAGGACCATCTTCTGGAGCACCAGCTTCTTCGCCTAATAGACTACTTATGACAAGTCCGCTTCCTCAGGGAATGACGGAAATTGATTTATCATCTCCTTTGAATTATGGTACGCCAAGTTCTCTAGGTTCAGTTAGAACTCCTAGAAGTGGTATTCGAGGAACACCAGTTCGACAAAGACCTGATATAAGAACAGACAAAAGAATGAGGCAAGTCAATATTGGAGCTGAAGCACCTGTAAGTTTTATTTTTGATTCTTTAATTTGATGTAGTAATGGGAATTTTGTAAAACATAAATAATCTATAGATTCCAGAAGAAGGTGTTCCAACTGATGTTCCTGTGTCATCTGAGAGTGAAAATTTGGCTGGTCCTCAACTTGTAATTTGGGGAACTAATGTTGTAGTCAATCGTTGTAAAGAACAGTTTAAAAGATTTGTTCAACGTTTTATTGATCCAGAAGCAGAAAATGATGAACTTCCTGAAAATATGAATGTTTCAGAGCCTCTGTATATGCAAAAACTTGATGAAATTCATACTTTGGAGGAACCATATATGAATATTAATTGTGCTCATTTGCATGCTTTTGATGAGCATTTGTATGACCAGTTGATTTGTTACCCTCAAGAAGTTATTCCAACAATGGATATGGCAATAAATGAAATGTATTTTGATAAATATCCTGCTGATGTGTTAGAACATCAAATACAAGTAAGGCCTTTTAATGTGACCAAAACCAACAGCATGCGTATGCTAAATCCAGAAGACATAGATAAATTAATTACTATATCTGGAATGGTCATCCGTACATCTAATGTTATTCCTGAAATGAGAGAGGCTTTCTTTAAATGTATTGTTTGTTCCTTTACAAGTATGGTTGAGATAGATAGAGGTCGTATTAGTGAGCCAACAGTTTGCACTAATTGTAACAACAATTATTGCTTCTCTTTGGTTCATAATCGTAGTCACTACTCTGATAAGCAAATGATTAAATTGCAAGAATCTCCAGATGATATGCCTGCTGGACAAACTCCTCACACCATTGTCTTATTTGCTCACAATGATTTGGTAGATGCAGCTACTGCTGGAGATAGAGTAGCTGTAACTGGTATATATCGTGCTGTCCCAATTCAAGTTATTCCACGTGCATCCAATATACGTGCAGTTTATAAAACACACATTGATGTTGTGCACTACAGAAAACAAGATTCTAAAAGGTGAGATTAATTAAATTATTTTTAGTGTAAACATGCAATAACTTATTTTGTTATGTTTTTAAAAGGTTGTATGACATGCAAGAAGGTAAAGAACATGCTTTTCCTCCAGAAAGAATCGAACTTTTAAAATTATTATCACGTAAAGAAGATGTCTATGATAGACTTGCAAGAAACATAGCACCTAGCATTTATGAAAATGAAGATATTAAAAAGGGTATTCTTTTACAGTTATTCGGTGGTACTAAAAAAACTCATAATTCTTCTGGTAGAAGTCATTTCAGATCTGAGATTAATATTTTACTATGTGGTGATCCTGGTACTAGTAAGTCACAGCTACTTCAATTTGTTTTCAATTTAGTACCCCGATCTCAATATAGCAGTGGAAAAGGTATTGAATATATAAATTTTAACTTGTAAAGAACTAAAATAAAACGTTATAGTTCAAATAATTAAATAATTATTTTATTTGAAAAAATATAGGTTCTAGTGCAGTTGGTTTAACTGCTTATGTAACTAAGGATCCAGAAACTCGACAGTTAGTGTTACAAACTGGAGCACTTGTACTTGCTGATAATGGAATCTGTTGCATAGATGAATTTGACAAAATGAATGACAGTACACGATCTATACTTCATGAAGTTATGGAACAACAAACTCTAAGTATAGCTAAAGCTGGAATCATTTGTCAATTGAATGCAAGAACAAGTATTTTAGCAGCTGCTAATCCTTGTGAATCTCAATGGAACAAAAATAAAACGGTGACCTATTATATATTATTCTTATTATTTAAACTTTATAACGATAATTTTATAATCATACTCATTATTAGGTTGTTGAGAATGTAATGTTACCGCATACTCTCATGTCTCGATTCGATTTAATATTTTTAATGTTGGATCCTCAAAGTGAATTATTCGACAAAAGATTAGCTCGACATTTGGTATCTTTATATTATGAAAGAGAACCTGAGGAAGAAGACGATCTTATCGACATGAGTGTTCTGCGCGATTATATTGCTTTCGCAAAAGAACATGTCCATCCCGTTCTAAGTGAAGAAGCTCAGCAAAGGCTTGTTCAAGCTTATGTTGATATGCGACGAGCTGGAAGCGGTCGTGGTCAAATTACTGCTTATCCTCGACAGCTTGAATCTCTCATTCGTCTCGCTGAAGCTCATGCTAAAGTTCGACTGTCGCCAACTGTTGATATGCAAGATGTAGAAGAAGCTTGGAGGTAAAATTCATAGCTCATATTATTGTTTTTTCAGTAGCTAGCATTTAAAAAACACATTTGATGATTGTTTTTTCACTTTTATTAAAGTTTTGCAATATTAAAATGACAGAATATAATTACTTCTTAAGTAAAGAAAGTACTTTTTTGTTCTCTTTATATTGACCTATAAAAGGTATTTTAAGCTCAGAGTGTAAGAATAGTAATTTTGGCGTTTTACTAGTTCCGAAAAAAAGTATCGAAAATAAACGAGCATCACTTTAATAGACGTATTTTTTTACTAATACTAAAATTTACATTTTTGATAATTTCTGTAGATTGCATCGTGAAGCATTGAAACAATCTGCAATTGATCCTCTTAGTGGAAAAATTGATGTTAGTATTTTGACAACTGGAGTATCCGGATCCGCGAGGCAGAGAAATCTTCAATTAAAAGAATCGCTAAAAAAATTATTAGAAACAAAAGGAAAAATTCCTACTCTAAGCTACCAAAAGTTGTTTGATGAATTTAAAGAAGCATCAGATATTGTAAGTAAAATGTTTTTACAATCCAAATTCTAATTGAATTTTTTCAGTTTGTTAAATATTAATTCCAAATTTTATTTTAGTTGGTGACACGAGAAATGTTTGAAGATGTTCTGAAACATTTACAAGATGACGGGAAAATTCTTGTTATTAGCAAGAACACAATTAGAATTTGTTCTTAAAGTCCGATATTGAATAAGTGCCTTATTATTATAGAATATTTTAAGTAGTTTATGTATATTTTTTATCTATTATAGAAACGATTTTAATATTAAAAGTAATTTCTAATTAAGTTTAAAATATTTAGTTAAGAAATATTGTTATTGAATTAAGTGCCTGACAAGTATTTTATATATTAAAATACTAAGTTTTATAAAAATATTACTGTAACAAGATAAGTCAATAATTACAAAAATCATTTTTAAAACGTTTTTTATAAAATTGTATATGTCAAATCGAATGTCTTGCTTTTATTTGTTTCGTGAAAATACGAATTTAGTTTTAGCCGTAATTATCAAAAAATTTATAACAATTACATATTATTTTAATATTTTTTAATTTTGGAAAATGTTGAATAAAAAATAAAAGGTCAGCTGATGTTGAAACATAAAGTCGATTTCTTTTAGCAACTGCCAAGCTCTTGAAGTCACATACGTGTTATTGTTAAAGCTATTATAATTATAGTCGTTAAAGGGAATTTAAAAAATACTAGCTTACAGAGAAAGAAAAAACAATTTTTTTTTACCATTAAAAAAAACAAATATCGCTTAAATATGTCCCGGTGTCTATGTGCCTTCAAAAGTGCCTTGTGGGCGAAGCATTTTTTAGAAAGTCGGTTCATTTCTAAAGCGTAAAAAATGTACTTAATAAAGTCACAGAGTCAACAAATTTTTTTTTTTTTTTTTTGAAAAAGCAAACTAAAAATTAATTTGTATTTTTAAAAAATATCGAAAAGAAATTCTTAAAAAATGCCTCTATCTCTCCTACTATTATCCAAGTATCATTGCGTAAAATAGTTGAAACAAGTATGGAATACAACTTGATAATGCGTGAAAGAAATTGGTATGTGAAATACAGGTGCTTTATAAAAACTCTTACGTATTAAACTAAACAAAACTTTGTTTAGAGAACTATTTATTAAATACTGCCTGCTTGGTGGTATTGCTGGACATTTTTCTTGGTCTCAATTTGAATTGTTCGACCTTGAAAAATAACACACGGAATTAGAAACACGCTGAAATCAGATTTACGTATGCACGGAACAGTGAAACCGTCGATTCCTGAAAGAAGTTGTAGAAATCACCTATAAAACAGCTGATGCAAATTATATTCAGTAGCTAGTAAGAAATGCTAATATAAACTTAAATAAGTCTACAAAAATTATCTCTCTTTGCCAAGGGCAAAGGAGATAAAGGATTTTAACTATGTCTATATTTTTTTTTATTTTCAATTCTTATCGACGTTCCACGATTACGTATATACAGTATTTCTCTTAGTATATGGCCGGAGAGTGCCGGAGACAACAATAGCTAACCGCGATCGTCATCTAACCTATGTTAAAGTCTGACACTTGTCGTCGTTAATTTAACACAGGTCATGTAAGCGAATAAAACGATAAAGAAGTATAAAAAAGAAGAAAGTCTGACACATATTATTTAATTTTTATTTAATAAATAATAATTGATAACACCATGTACATTATATTTTGCTTTTTTTTAAGTGTTTCTCACTTTTTATACAATTTGTATTACTTCATACAACAACAATGCATATCGTTAATGTTAGCCATAGAACAACGTGGCTATTTTAAACAAATTAATTACAAAAATATGTTAGTGAATTCAAAGAATCATTTGATTGAAAACTCAAAACTTCCAAAGCATTTAGCAGTTATACTTGGCCATGAAGAATTATCTGCTGTAGATCTTGTAAAACTTATTAGTTGGTGTATTGTTGCTGAAATACCATACATCAGTTTTTATGACCACAAAGGTATTTATTAACACAAAAAAAATAAAATAAATTTTGAATACGCTATATTATATTAATATTTTACATATTTTACAGGAAATTTAAAACAAAATCAAAATCTTATAAAAATGAAACTTGATGAGTTAGAACCACATATTGTAGATTATATTGAATGGCCAAGTTTGTCAAAGAATTCAAGTGATATAAAAGACAGTGCCAAGACAAGCAAACTGGAATCTAATATTCATACAAGTATTCAAGCCTACTCAGCAACTGTAAATAGTAAATTTAAAACCAAAATACAATTATTATCACATGCAGATGGCAAAGGTAAAATTGTTGATACAGCTAAAAGTTTAGCTGAAATAAATAATTTACATATAAAAGAGAAACATATTACATCAGAGTTGCTTGATGAGAAATTAAGATTAAGTGATGCCATGCCAGATCCTGATCTTGCTATAATATTTGGTAAAACAATGTGTACTTATGGTTTCCTGCCATGGCAAACTAAAATCACTGAATTTTTGTAAGTTGAAATTTAATTTTATTAAATAAAAATAATTTTAATCAGTCAATTCCCAAAGTAACATAATTTGTAATATTTGTAAATTCATATCTGAATGATAAACATAATATTATTTTATGTAAAATCTAAACTATGTTACTTTGAGTAAACTCTTGTTAAAACATGATAATTTAAATTCAAATTTTCTTTTCATATTTAGTACAATGCCAACTCACCATAATATATCGTTTGATATATTTCTAAGGACGTTAATTAGTTTTAGTGAAGTTCAACAACGTCATGGGAAATAGTAAAATTGAATATAAACTGGTAAATAATATATGTATGTTAAATATGTATAAATCCATGTGCTCATGTATTTGCGTACCTGCATGTATATACATGCATATGTATAAAATTGCTAAATATTATGTAAGCTATTCCTCATATTTTTCATTCAAAAAATATAATTTATCTTAGTAAAAATCAATACATTCCAATTTGAAACTGCTATGATATTTACAAACTTTTTAATCTTTTATACAATATATTGGTGCAGCAAATCAAAATAATAAATATAATATATTTAATACTGAATTTGAAAAAAATGACTAGATTAGATCGCTAATTTATAAATTAATAGAAGATATTTGTTAATAATTTAGCTATTAGAATACACATGAGTGTAACTACACTTTAGATAAATTTGTGCTAGAAAATCTATGTATAAATTACACATAATAAAAAAATTATTTACATTTAATATTGATGCTGCAACTTTGAAGAATATTAAATTTTTTCAGTTTCTAATATTATCTTTTGATAAAAGAATCGATAAATGATAATCTATATAATGATAATGGATAAATACATTTTTTCAGTTTCTAATGATACATTCTTAAATAAGAACTATTAAAAATGCTAGAGTTGAACTCCAATTTTAAAATTCTTTTGCTTTAAATTCTTTTTTTAAATCATTATGGTTGTAAATAAAAAGTTTAATTTTATTTTGTAATAATTACAAAATAAGATAAAATAGGCTATAAACTTATTTTTGAAAAGAATGTAATACCGAAGCTATACATAAGTAAAAAATAAATATTAAATATTATAACAATAAATGTTTGTTAAAATTTACAAATAAATAATATAAAATAATGCTTAAAAATTATTTATATTTACCATTAGTTAATTTATTTAATTTAATTATTATTTCTTATTAATTATTAATTTATTATTTAATTTATCAATATATCCTCAATATATTGCCATATTATAATGGTTGAAAATTTCTTAATATTGCCAACATATTGGTAAATTTTTTTTAATTTTCTTCTGACTCAGTTCATCAAATTGAATTAAAAAAATATATATATATTTATTGATTATGAATCACGTTGTATATGAAAGCAACTCTCCAAAAGGCCTATTATAGGTCTACAAAAGTTATTATTTCAATTTAACCAATCATTAGCAATATTAATATGTAGTTAGATGTTAATCAACCGCGTTCAAATCACGTGAAAAACGCCCTCAGAAGCTATATAGTTATAAATTAACGAGTTCTATAATTTATATCAGAAATGCTCTAAGATCTGAAATACGTATATAGATTACAGATCGATCACGAATATTCCTCAGAATGGAACATGAAACGTCCAGCAAAGTATGCGTGGCATCATTACGCACTGCATTCTATGTAGAATGAGCCTTTAAGAAGGAAAAGTCTTACTTTCAAGAAGCATGCGTTTTGACCTTAAATTACAAAATAAAATTATATATAGTTAAAATATGGCATGTTTTAAATACTAAATATGACATTATTTATTTCTTTTACACTTTAATTATAAAAGTTATTTATCGAAACACAATTATATAGATAATACAAGTGAACAAGAGAAGGTTATAAAAAGATGTCTTGTAGTGTAAAAAAAGACTTGTCAAAAAGTGAATATGGCAAACAAGAAACTTTACAAGCTATTATTTTTGCTGATGATTTTATTCAGGATTTAAAACCTGTACAGCAGTTCTATCCTAGTGTTTTATTGCCAATTGTTAATTCTCCACTTTTTGATTATTTACTAGAAACTTTGGCTCGCTCAAGAGTTCAGCAAGTTTTTCTATATTGCAGCAAAAATGTGGAAAAACTCAAAGGATTTATAGATTCACTGAAGCTTCAAGATAACAATATTATTATAACACCTATAATATCTGATGGCTGTCGATCTCTTGGAGACGCTCTTAGAGACATAGATACTAAAGGTTGCATCAGAGGTGATTTTATTCTGATTCGTGGATTTGCTAATGTTGATCTTAGGACACTTATGAATTTACATAAGGTCCACAAAGGAAAAGATAAAAATACTGCTATGACTATGGTTTTTAGAAATCTTGGAAGTACCAAGGATTCTGCTTTAAAAAGTGAAAGTAGTTATATTGTTTCAAATGCTAACACAAGAAAACTTTTATATTACAAAAAACTTACTCCAGATGATAAAAAAATTGACTTAGAACTACAATGGTTTTTGGAGCAAGATAAAGTTCTTATTAATACAGCTTTATTTGACACTGGAATATATTTATGTTCTCAATCTGTTCTTACATTGTTTGCTGACAACTTTGACTTTCAGGTAAGATTATTTGTAGTTTTATTTGTATTTCAAATACTTAAAAATTTTAATTAATATTTTATACCTAATTTTAGACCATGGAAGACTTTATTCGTGGAGTATTAATAAATGAAGAATTTCTAGATTCAAGAATCTATTGGGAATCTTTACTTTGTCCAACTTATGCTTTACCACTTAGTTCTTGGAAAACTTATCAAATTATAAGTAGAGATATCTTGCAACGACAATGTTATCCATTGGTTCCAGATACTCTACCTTTACCTTTAAGAAATTTCATTTATATGTCTAGAAGTACGTACAAACATTGTAATTCAATACTGCATAAAGGTTGTATTTTGCATAGTGAATCAATAGTTGGTGAAAATAGCATTGTAGGAGAGAATTCATCTGTTAACAAATCTATCATTGGATCTAGATGTATAGTAGGAGCCAATGTATGCATTAATAATTCTTATATCTTTGAAGATGTTAAAATAGAAGATGGGTGTAATATAAATAACAGTATAATTTTTGCTAACTGTACTTTAGAAAAAAATACAAAATTAGACACATGCATATTATTACCACATGTTAAATCCGCAGAAAGTTGTAGTAACACCCTTGTTGAAATTGATGAGAAAGGAAAAACAATACTAAAAAAAATGGAGCAGCAATTCGAAAACAATGACTATAATTTCTCAACTATTTTTGATGATGATCATGATATAGATAATGATGGAGATGCATCATCATGTTCATCAGTTTCGTCTGCTTGGTCTTCACCATCATCAAGAGATTCACCAATACCACAAGCACTTCAAGATGATAATGAAACATTCTTGTCTGAAGTCCTTGATAGTTTATTGCGTGGTTATCAAGATAAGGTCAAATGTGAAAATCTTATTTTGGAAATTAATTCATCAAGATATGCATACAATATTAGTATGCAACAAGTTTCGTATAATGTTATTAAAGCTATCCTTAATTTACCTTTATTGCATTGCATTTCTCAAAACAAAACAAGTTCTAATTCTAAAACTCAATCTGCTGATTATCATAGAACATTAAAAACAATGCTGACTTATTTTATGCCTATAATTAATAATTATATCAAGACTGAAAGTGCTCAAGAAGATTGTTTACGTGCTATTGAAGATATAGCATGCACAAATCAGGAAGTTATACTACCATGTGCCCAAAACTTATTACACTTTTTCTATGATAATGATGTTTTAGTAGAAGACAAAATTATTCAATGGTATGAAGAAGATTATGAAAACCAAGAAATTGTGAATGATGATGATTTCTTGAAAGAAAGAAAGCAAAATATAATGGAGGCTTTGAGAACTGCAGTACTACCATTTATTAAGTGGTTGAAGGAAGCTGAAGAAGACTCATCTGATTCAAACTAAACTATTGGTTCGAATAATTGTTAATTTTTATTGAAAATTTTTATAAATCTTTGTGTACAGTAATAAATAAAATAAAGTACATAATACTTGTTTTTAACTGCAGGAATTTTTTTATTGTATTATAAAACAGTTTTTCCTATAGGAAAAAGCGAGTTGTAGCGATAGAATGAAATGAGTTCTTTCTTAAATTATATTCTTATGATTCATCATCACATATTACTTTTTCTGCTCGAGGTTTTGGTCCACCAGCTCGTTTAGCCATGATAATTTGATCAATTTTAAGAATTGTGCATGCAGTTTTATAAAGATATTACTGTAACATAATAAGTCAATAATTTTAAAAATCGTATTTAAAAAGTTTTTTATAAAATTGTATATGTCAAATCAAATGTCTTGCTTTTATTTGTTTCGTGAAAATTTGAATTTAGTTTTAGCCGTAATCCTCAAAATATTTATAACAATTACATATTTTAATATTTTTTAATTTTAAAAAATATTGAATAAAAAATTAAAGGTCAGTTGATGTTGAAACAAAGTCGATTTCTTTGAGCAAATGCCAATCTCTTGAAATCACGTACGTGTCATTGTCGAAGCTATTACAACTATAGATGTTAAAGGAAATTTTAAGAAATACTAGCTTATAATGATGTTTTATTAGAAGAAAAAATTATTTAATGGTATGAAGAAGATTATATAAACTAAGATATTGTGAATGAAACTAAATTATTGGTTCGAATAATTGTTAATTTTTATTGAAAATTTTTATAAATCTTTGTGTACAGTAATAAATAAAATAAAGGACATAATACTTATTTTTAACTGCAGGAGTTTTTTTATTGTATTATAAAACAGTTTTCTTCGTAGAAAAAGCGAGTTATAGCGATAGAATGAAATGAGTTTTTTCTTAAATTATATTCTTATGATTCATCATCACTGTTTGCTTTTTCTGCTCGAGGTTTTGGTCCACCAGCTCGTTTAGCCATGATAATTTGATCAATTTTAAGAATTGTGCATGCGGCATTCACTGCATACTTAAGAGCCCAGAGTTTTGTTAGGTACAAATCCACTATTCCTGCCTTCTCAGCATCAAGAATTGTTGCTACTCCAGAAGTCTGTTTAAAAAAATAATTGTCATAAATATTTTTAATTATAATATAATAAACATTGTTATAAAGTTCGAAATACAATAATATATGTATTGACTGTGGTCGCCGTAAATGAGTGTTGCGCCAATCATAGTTCATGCATTGTTTTTGTTGTATAATAAAATTTTCGCATTTTGTGCGAAAAATTATGTATAAAAAATGATTAATAATGTTAACAATGCATGCAATAATAAAAACAAAATATTATGCAAGTAGTGTGCTATTTACCTCTATGTCAAAACCATAACTCGTTTTCCCTTCTTTGTGTGCAGCATAAAGTTTCGACAAAAGTTCTGAAGCTTTTGTTCCACTATTTTCTGCTAAAGTTTTTGGGAACGTTTCCAAAGCCGATGAAAATTTACGTACTGCATATTGTTCTAAACCTGGAATTGTATCAGCATATGCAGCAATTCTAGAAGCCAGTTCTACTTCAACTGCTCCAGCACCTGGTAAGAAACGTCCATCCCTGGTAATGGCTTTAAAAGTATTCACACCATCGTCAATTGCCCTTTCAATATCATCCATATAATTATCGGTTGATCCGCGAATAACAATAGTACTAATGCGGCTTTCTTGTTTTTGAATTTCGAAAACTACTATGTTTGTATCACCAAGCTCATCTACACGGACTGTACTGGCATTTCCTAATTCTTCTTGACTTGGTTGAATCTTAGAAAAAAAAAAAATTATACAAATATATTTATTTGATAGATTATTTAATGTAATAGTATATGCAGTTTACTTTATAACATAATATAAAATTTTTTGAAAATAGATATAGTTATACTTAAAAGTTTTAAATTTTATTGATATTTCAAAAAAATTAATAATTTTCTTACCAACTTGGGTAAAGCTATTGCTCCTACAGCTTTGCATAACCGTCTTAAATCAAATTTACTAGGAATTCGAACTGCCATTAAGTTGTATTTGTTAACAAAATACAGAGCCATATCACCAAATTTACCTCCAGAAACTATAACTTTTGCTCCACTATCTGCTATTGATTTAATTTGTGATTCTAACAAAGTCTCTTCACCTCTAGAGAAATTCATTAGTTCTTCTGCAGTTTTTATAAGTACAGTTCCCTTTGTTTCTGTCTGCATAATATCAACAGCACATGTGTAGACAGCAATTTTTGCGTCTGTTACTTTTGTTACATCTCCTTCTACTTGTCTTTTAAAGACCATACCTTGAACAACCTGTAAATGAGTACTCTTATGAGTTTCTTTTTTTATTAAATATAAAATTAATTGTTTATAATATTGATTTTGTATACCTGTGAAGAATGAAGTCCAGATCCTAGAATTTTACAAATTCTCACATTGTCAACATTAAAAGTTGTTTTATCTTTAGAAATGGTCGGGGGCAAAATGGAGGTACAAGCTTTGCACACAAGATCTGTGATGAAGTCTTCTTTACCATACTGTTTACTCATTATGGATGTCTTTATAGCTGCCTTTATTTGTTCAGCAGATAGATAATCTTTTGCTTCAGAAACAACCAGTTTTGGTAATTCTTCTAAGACCTTATTAAGTGCCATTTCATAACCTTCTACTATTTCCGAGGTTGTGATTCCCTAAATTTTAAGTTTCATTAAAAATTAATCTTTAAGTATTTGCATTAGTTTTTAAACAAACTGTACGTACCATACGCAAAAGCTCTTCAGCTGCTTCCAATAAAGCTCCACCAAATATAATAACAAAATTTGTACCATCTCCTACTTCTGCTTCTTGCATCTCTGATGCAAGAACTAATAGTTTGGCAGCTGGATGTTCAACATCTAGCTCTCTGATAATAGTTGCTGCATCGCTTGTAACAAATAGCTTTTCCAAATGGTTAATAACCATTTTATTCATGCCATTGGGTCCATAAGCAGTGCGCACAGAATGTGCAAATAATTTACATGCTGAAATATTGCGGTATACTGCTTCTTCTAAACCAGAAAAATACTAAAAAGAAAAATAATTTTAAATAAAACTTTATATCTTATAAATATTTAATATAATTTACACTAATATACATTAAAGATAAGTTTTAATATAATTTAATTTAAATAATTCATTTTATATTTGAAAAGGAATAGTTTCGTATTACAATTCATTACCCTAAATAAAATTAATATTATTTTGATTTTTATTAATATTTTGATTTGACATTTCACTGAAATGTTTGGCATTTTAGTTCATATTTATTAATACATAAATGTGATAATTATGATTATCATATTCAATATGAGTATGATAATCATGATTAGTCTATTTCAGAATTTCATTCGTTAATAAAACAAAAGAAATATTTTTTAAATTTATCTTAAATTATTAGTGAGTAAGTATGTCCTAAATTGTATTATCCTCTTTGTTAATTAGAAATTACAAAATAGCAGCATTAAATATCATTACTCTCACTAAAATATTAAGAAGTGTTTCAAATCCTTAAATGGTAATACTTCATGGATGATACCACTCCCTTCTCAAAGCACATGTTCAAGCTCTTGAGAAAGATATTTTTATTCAGTCACATAAAAAAAATTAAAAAGATACGTACGCGAACACCATCCTTAAGCATTTGCGATACTCCGGGTGCTTTTGGTACGTGTAGAGCCATCGTGCTGTTAACAATATTTTATCTGTATCCTTTATAAAAACCTTTATTATAAATAAAAGACCGGAGATGCTTTATGTTGCCGACTAATGTATAACTCACCATATAAGTAAAGTCTAAAGAAGAGGGACTCGATATTTACACAATGGACACTAAACAATTTGTAGCTTGTTCTACAATAAATATTTTAGGCTATGTCTTGAATCAATCGGGCATTTCCAAGTCCAAGTTCCAGGTACTCTTATTGAAAAATCGAATTTTTTTAATTTATACTAACAATTTATAGAATTCCTAAATTTATATAGAACTCCTAAAAATTCATAACTTTCTTTTTTGCGGTCTCGATCATCGAAAATTTGTGAAATAATAAGAATCACGACTATGAATTTCAGCCTTCACGAAATTAGGAAAATTCCACATGATGCCTTCTATCCCGTGTTCTTATACTTTATCGGATTCTCTTTTCTATTACCCCATCTTCACTACCTTGCTTTTCATGATAAATTCGATAATAAACGTAAGACATTCTCTATTGAATGTAATATATTAACTATAATTATTATACAATATATTAAACATAATAAAATGTAGTATATGAAATGTAATTATTTAATAGACAGCGTTTTATGTTTCCTATGTAACCTGCCCTAAAACCAAGGTAGTGTAGATGGGACTCTCAACCAAAGAATGGGATAGAATTAAGAATATGGATATGGGATAGATGGAATTATGTGGAATCTTTCTAATACGCAATTCTTTGTTTTTCGCTTCGCTCGGGCGCAAACGTCCACACGAGGCTGCAATCACTTTCTCGCACTTGTATCGAAATGTACTATTTTGGCACAACATGCGGAAAGCTTGTTCTGGTGCACGCGTTTCTGACCGAGCGTGCGGGAAAACGAACTTCACGCACTCCGAGTGGAAAAGTATATTGCAATATAAGTAAATCCAGAATATAGCTGCCCTTCGTAATGATGTACTCTACCTATATACAAACTTTCAAGTCATTATTGTAAACTATTTAAAAATAGCGTTTGATAAAATTTTTTGGACTCGAAACAATACTTTTAGATGTATGAGATATAATTTAAAATATTTGATCAAACGCCACTTTTTTGATACTTTGTAACAACGACTTATATAATTTATTCAGTTCATACAATAAACAGTAAATTAACGCATAAGGTCACGGTCAATTTGAACGTTTTATTATAAGGGAAGGAGATTCAAAATGCAATAAATATCATGTAATTGGGAATTATACTTAATTTTTAAATTATATCTGGTTCATCTAAAATTTTTATTCAAGTTAAAAAAATTTCGATCAAACGCCATTTTTTAAATACTTTGTAATGACTTGAAAATTTGTATAAAGGTGGAGTACATATATCATTACTCTCGGAGAACAACTATGTTCTGGATTTGCTTATATAACAATATATTTTTTTTAATTGTCAAAAAACTGTATACTTTGGACATGTCGATAAAGTAGGATTATCAGACCAAGTTAATATTATACATCGTCTATAAGTGTAATTTATAGTAATCTTAATCCTACTATAAATATCTAAATATCTGATTATTTATATTTTTCTCCTTAAGATTATTCTCTTTTATTACCTGTATTTAATACTTTTATCATCTTTACAAAGTCAAGGTCAAAGTGAGAGTTTTTTCAAATCGACTTTTTATTGGTAAATTAAACTCTATAAATTTTATAAAATCATTAAATACGTTTGCAACTAAGAGTACAAAAATATTTCAAATATTGTGGAATTGCAGTAATATTGACTTTAATAATTTTAGTTTTGTATCATGAGAATCATCGAATGATAATACTTATTGTACTATTACCTACTATACGCAAATGGTAACATGGTTTTCGACCTCAAAAATGAAATCATATAAACTTTTTTTGAAATGTTTATGTTAAATTCCTTTTAGTATTCTCTACAAAAGTTATTAATGACTTTAATATAGGTATTAGGGCATATTGGGTGAATGAGCGAGTTATTAAAGTTCAAAATTAAACATTTTATAGTAAAATCCATATGCAGAGACCAATATGAAAAAAGATTTCATGAAATTGCAAACAACCCTAATGGAAATATAATTGTAAGAAATTGTAAGAAATTGTAAGGTTTTGTAAGTTTCTGTAAGTTTCTGTAAGTTTTTGTAACTTTCTGTAAGT
>JAPYZB010000051.1:0-36299 GCA_030522745.1 Eupelmus kiefferi | reverse complement strand
TCAAGGAGCATTTTAAGCCCAACCTGATAAAAATTAATGAGCTGGTTGACTAAAAAACCCGTGGTAAGTGGGTAAAATGGTCAAAATTCAAGATTTCTATCAGTGAAGTGTCTTAGAGACTTAGAGGGCAATATAGATCACTTAAATGTGCAAAAATGATCTGTAATATGTATATAGGAAGTACAAAGAATTTATATTAATAAAAGCTATGATATTCTATTTGAAATAGTAATAAATGTTTTATTCATTTTCAGTGATGTCAGCTCAGGCTGGCCCCCTTAAGTTAGAAAAGAATTAAATGATAGAATTTTGGATATTTATAAGTTAATATTCATAAAAATAGCAGAAATTATCCAATAAATTATATAACTTTCTTTATTCTTTTTAAATGCAAAAACTAAAGTCCAAATATACCATGTTATGAAAAATCTATAGCATTGTTTCAGTAAAAAAAAAAAAAAAATCGCGATATGGGTCATTCTTATTATACATCTAGCTTCCGCATAGCAATAATCCACCAAACAATCGCTTTAAATTATTTTTATTAACTGATTTATGAAATAGCATCGACTCAACAATCGAACGTTCATCTGATAAGCCCACAAGCACACATCAGATTGCGTGCTTTGACGTTTCAATAAATCATTCACGGATTGATGATCGCGCTATTTATTAAACTAAATCATACCGTTAGGTGAAATTTCGTTTGTGAAACTTACTAGATATTTCCTTTAGCAAAAATAAAATATTTTGAAAGTAAACTTTGACATAGTATATGATAAGTTATACTTTTTTTTTCAATTTACAATATCTTAATTTACTTTAGACTGCAGTCACTTAGTTTTAAAGATTATTGTATATTCATAACGATTTAACTAACCAAATTTTTTGGATTTTGATTTTTTGTAAATAATACAACCAGAAGAAATCTGAAAAAATTTTATTGTATAAAGTATTTGTTTGGAAAATTTCATCAAATAATATCCAAGTAATATAGTTTATATTTATTAAAATAACGAAAAGCTCAAATAACAATTCTTAAAAAAATATAGAAATATTTAAAAAAACAACAGTGGGCACATTTTAAGAAAGCTGAATAAATGGTAAAGCAAAGCCATTGAGCGATTATTACGGAAACAAGGTTTCCGCTTGCACAGACGCGTGAAAAGTAAAGTGCATCTATTTAGGTATTTCCCACACGTTGAGTTGTTCAATGGATTTAATAACTATAGCTATATATGCGACAATTGTGGGTATGGTAATTTCCGTTTATCGTGTCTGTCGCTACCCGTCAAGTAATTACAATTATTTATAAAAAATCGCCGGAGATAGTGTTGTTGCATTTTCCTAGTAAATGACTTTGTCATAGAGATTCCTGTATAACTATATTTACAACGAATCGATCGTTTCAAAATTGCGTGCATTATGTTTATTAATTTTTTAGTGCTCAGAATGATCTAAAATTACGAATTAATTTTATTACACAATTAAATTAAAAAAAATAAAAGTAAATTAGAACTACTAATTTACTAAACAAAGAATTTTGTAAAATTTTGTACTGTATAAAAATATTTAAAACAATCCTTATATGCAATATATTTAAAAAAACTTTTTAAAACTAGTATATTTTATTTTAAAGGTTTTGAAATTAGCTTTCTAATTCACTTGGCGAAATGATTTTACGATGCTTGATTTAAAAATTATACTTGATTTAAATTTATTTGATGTACGATAGTTGAAAATTCTTACTGTAAATTTCAAGTAATTTAACCGAACTTTGCTCTTTGTGGACAAAATATGTTGATAAAAAATATACAAGTCTATTTAAATCTATTTTTTATTTTAATCAACTGAATCGTTTGAAATTACAAACTATTGAAAAAAATATTTGTATTTTCACATTTATTTTATTTATACTGATTAAAAAAATTCCTAAAATCAAATATTTTTCCAGTAGTACTAACATTTACTTCAAATAAATATTTACAAAATTCTATTTAAATGAATATTGAAGAAAATATTTGATTGCAAGAATTTTTCTTTCAAGCTTTCTTTTTATTTAACATAAAATAGATTAAATTTATAGTCAGAAAAATAAATGTTTCAAATTCCAATATATTATTTATAAAAAATATACCATTTATACAAAACAATAGACTCGCGAAAAACACCTTGCCTTCTTTCCGCATCGTTAATTTTTACATTAACACATTTTATGTTTTACTTTTATATTTACGATATTTTTCTATTCATTTGCTCTGAAAAGTCCTAAACCTATATACGATTACACAATAATCTTTATATTACTACAAAAAATTACACCGCAAACTAAAAAACGACAAATTAAAAAACAAACTTCCCACAGAAATAATCCAGCAGCGTTGCTGGTGCGCCTCGGCGAGTGGAACGCCCAGAGCAACACCGAGGCCTACACCTACATCCAATCGGGCGTAGCTAGGATCTCCATGCATCCAGGCTTCAACCCCAACAATCTCGAAAACGACGTAGCCGTCATCAGGCTCAGCGGCGTCGTCAACATCGCTTCTTATCCGAACATCAACACTGCCTGCAGACCCACGAGCGCACCGGTCACCGGCCAGAGGTATGCATATTATTCTTTCGTTAGATTTGCTGTTTCGGATTAATACTTGCTTTCAGGAGATCAATAAAGATATGAGCTAGATTTTATTGTTTAGAAGATTATAGATCGCGGATAATATTAAATAAAAGTATAGACTCTATTGGATTTCTACGAGCTAAGATTTTAGACTAGAGGGTTTGTCTAGATCGTACTGGTAATGGCCAGCAGGCATACCCATGGTCGAAACACATCCTTAATATTGTACTTTAATTCTGTTTTATTTCGAAATCTTTACAAATCTTTATTTAATACGGATATTAATGCGAAGGTTAGAGTGCATTGTACTTCTTAGAGAAAAAATATTTTTTGATTATAATATCTTGGTTTTTTAATTTATTTTTTCTTTTTCTGACTTTTTGATTTTTTTTTTTTTTTTTTTTTTTTGTAAATTTGCATTGTTTACTCATGGTTGATAAGATAATTTTCGAATAAAAATTAAATTGATGATCATTAATAGTATATTACCTACCTAGGCCAGAAAAATAAGAAATGCCTCAGATCACATGTAATTGTCGGCCGAGGTTGACAAACATGTGATCTGAGACATTTCTTATTTTACTGGCCTAGGTATGTAATATACTATTTCTGCTCGACGGCGCCGGAAAGCGGCAACTTGTTTCGGTTCGGTTCGGCAGGGAAGTTGGCGCTTTCCGGCCGGAGGGAAATTTTTTCTAAAATTGCTAATTACGAACACAAAATCAAGATTCTTACTTAAAATATTAATCGATCTATTAACGTTGATATTATAGATGTTATGTGTCTGGATGGGGCAAGAATCTGTTCGGCCCGACCGGCTCCTACCAGAGCATCATGAGAGAAGTGGACGTGCCGATTCTAGACAACACTGACTGCGAGAATCGTCTGAAACAGACGAGGCTTGGGGCTGCCTTTATACTCAATCGTAACAGCTTTATGTGCGCTGGCGGCGAGATAGGAAAAGACGCTTGCACGGTGAGCAAATATAAAAATAAGCGGCGGCGGATTTTCATACCGTACTGTATACGAAAATTAATTTTTAATTTTCTGTAGGTTGGTCTTAAAGTAGTAAATTTTTATGTTAAAATTGTACGTATGAAACTATAATTTTACACACGACCTGGCGGTATTCAATTGAATACAAAATTTTAATGTGATTTGATTTAACTGCCGATTTATGTTAAAAAAAGAAACAAACAGTATAAAATGTACTCAAAAAAATAATGTTTCAGGGTGACGGAGGCTCTCCACTTGTGTGTCAGAGAAGCACCGGTCAATGGACGGTTGTGGGTCTTGTCGCCTGGGGTATTGGCTGTGCCAATCCCGGCGTGCCCGGCGTTTACACAAATGTCTTCAACTTCATGCCCTGGATAACTCAGGTCATCGCAACTCAGTAGACATGCAGCCGAACGGAATATAGCTAATGGAGATGCCAAACGCAGACTGTATCTAAACAGGACACATTTTAGCAGTTAGCATTTTTTACGAAATGTTTTTTATAGTTGAGGGAAAATTGATCGTGTCCAGGTAATTTTTTCACGACTGCCTGAGGAAGGGGAAGATGATACGAAAAAACAACGTCTTAGCTTACAGACTGGATAAAATTTGTATTTTTCAATTTATCATCAAATTTTCACCATTTTCTTCTCTTTCAACATTAGATTATAAATATTTCTTGTTTTATCTGTATATATACAATTGCGCTTCGAAGAATCTCGAAATCAATGAATTTCAAAGAACACGCAAAATATAACTTACGAACTTAGAATTTTTTGCATTTATATATGGAGAGTGGGGGAGAGAACAGAAAAACAAAAGATTAGCTTTTCTTTTACCAGCTTAAGCGGTGACATCAAAGGCTGATTCTTTTTTATTAACAGCTAATCTTCCGTGCCTTTTTTCGCCCTATTTTCTCTGTCCTAATTTAAAAGAATTCTTTTTTAGCTAAGATTTTTTTTAATTAATTACTTAATTTTATTTCTTTATTTATTTATTTTGTAAAAAAGTACGCGAACACTGATTGTCGATTAAACATCATTTGATCACCGATGTTCGCGCGCATTTATGTATATTTATATAATATACTATATAAGAAGCTCTCGTGAGAGTAGAAAAAGTTACACTATAATGTTTACTTGCCTTTCTTAAAAATTAAACCTTTTTAACAAAAAGTGTATATAGTCATGTAAGCACCAATAAAATTATATTTCATACAAGTTGAAATACAGCAATAAAAAATTTATAACAAAACAATGTATTAGTTTAAGAACTAATTCATTTTTTTGTTCGCAAACGGAATTTTTGTTCGTAAAATAATACAATTTATAATTTTGTATCTATTCTCATGTGCTTTTATAATAAAAAATATGTTTAATATAAAACAGTTTGAATAAATTTATTTTATACCCTTCTTATAAAATTATTAAACAAATTTCATTGTTTTCTTTGCGTCCATGAAATATCAATAATAATTCTTAAATCTTTCTTCAAAATCTAGAGTAAATATAATTTACTATCAAAGATTTTTTTTTAATCAAACATTATTTTAAAATAATTTCTCTTTTGATAATTATTTATTGAAAAACACTAACTTAATCAACGAATACGCACATCAAAAACAGCTACATACACCTTTTCAAAACCAATTCTTCGAAAGACAAACAGACATTTATTCGAATCTCTCGACCTTTTAACAGTATCATCGTGCGTAGTCACGGAACTTTGCGAGCCTTTCTCTTGCACATTATTATTATATTTTTTTTTTTCAATACATTTTCTAGTATTCGAAGGCTCTAAACAAAAATGCAGACAACGCACTATTCGCATAAATGTAATCTAACTTCGATTTCATTAGATACAAAATTTTACATTAATAACTGACTTGACATGAAAAGCTTTATATTTATCGTGATATACTTATTGTAGCAATAATTTTCTATTATTTTCGGAAATCAAAAGAATTATATCTGTAGATATAATTCGAAAATATTTTGTCGAAAATATTTTCGATTGATTTTAGAGAGCAAAGAAGGTAATGAAATTTAAATTATATTTTTAAATTTGTCAAATTAAGAAAATATCATAGCAGTGCAACGCTTGCATTAATTTTGTTTATATTGAAATAATTGAGAACTTATTATTTTAAGAGCTTGACCTGTCAGTACTAAAAAGCAACGCATTCATTAGACTGATTGCAAAACATTTTCTTAGATTTTTGATATATTTATAGTACTTAGCACAGAACTGCAAATACTGACGATGTGGCGTACCGTACTGCTACAATATCTCGTTAATGACAATGAAATAGCACGTTGCCGTTTTGTCTATTAGCTTTTTTTATAAAAAGTCAAAGTATAATTTGCGTCAGTAAAAATGTACACTATGTATTAAAAATTCTTAAATTCTAACAAAACTGAAAAGTATTGTTCGTAATAATATTTATAATAATAATAATAATAGTAATTATAATAATTACAAGACTTAAGATGAAAATTCCTTTGAACTTTCTACGGCGCTAAAAATCTAACCTTCGAATAACTTACATATTCAACGGCCAATAAATATAGCATTTTAAAATGTCTTTGTCTCTTCTTTACTTGTCACAATGAAGCGCACGATTAATTTACAATGTATACACTTCTTCGAACTACGAAGATTTCAAAGTGCCTATTCAAAACGTGATCATAAAAGTGCCTTGCGCAGCTCTCGACATTACAAGAGAACAAAAAAGTCATCAATTTCAACTACAGCAAAGACAAATTTTCTTTTCTCCAATTCGTTCTTCGGGTTGTCTTTAGTGATTGAATTCGGTGATGGGCTGCTTTTGTTGCTTTTTAAAGAACGTGCCTACAACTAAACTTAATTGTAAAATTTTAGTTTTTAATTTTTCAATTTACTAATAATTAGAATTTTCTGTTTAAAATTTGTATCTAAAAAATAAAATCATTTTTTTATTGCAGATAATGTTTATATCTAACTTACAATTAATTACTTTGAATACTTCTGAAGTCTCTAAATAATATAATTATATTCTTGACAATATTAATAAGTATTAAATCAATAAATAATGTAAAATAGATGTTTTTGTTTGTCTTCTTTTTAAGCTGACACACAGTAGCTCATCTCCGAATTATAAGTTAATATAAGTGCAGTTTCTTCGATAATGAATACAAACACAATTATATTCTCTGTATCTATTAATTCTTTTTTCTTAAAAAGAAAAAGAAATTAAAATAAAACCACTCGATTATTTACAGCCAAGTGAAATACTCTTTTTGTTCCATAATAATAGAAAATAGGTAAAACAATTTACTTTCATTCCTTAAAGGGACAATTGTGGTTATATTTTTTGTGATTTATAGTATTTTGATTTTATGTATTATACATTTAATGAATTGACCAACATCTTGAACTGACTAAAAATCTTAGTTTAAGATTAAAATAAGAATCAAATATATTAATATAAAAGTAAATTTGCAAATAATCAGTCAAAATTCAAATAAATTTGTATCTTATGTATTAAAATAAACTTTATGAAGTCTAGTCCCAAAAAGTTTAATAAATTTAACTTACAATATATCAAGACATTAATCATTAATTAAAACAAAATCATGGTTTAAATTTATCAGAATTCCAATTGATTAAAGTTCGCTGTTCTATTGCACTCGAACAGAGTTTCGATTCCTAGAGCCTTTCTTTCGCTTGGTACGACAACAAGCTTTCGGCCTTAATTCTTTATAATAACATTCATTATGCGCGTAATATAGTAGTGTACAAGAAAAATGTATTAGTGTCCCGCAGCCATATTAAACGAAAGCAAAGGTAAGACCAGGTCACAGAATAAAAAAAAATATTTTTAGGTATTCATAGTTTATAAATTATATCATATAGACAGTCTAAATTTACTTCTGGCAGTTCATTGATTACAGTTAAAATTTCTTTCAATCTAGACAATTGAATACTTTAACTTTAATTACAATAAATAACTTTGTGTAGATAAAAATAAAAAATATTTATTCTCCAATGATTATTGAATAAAATTTATTTCTGAAAATTTATAATTTAAATGGTCTAGTAAAAAAAAAAATAAAATTGTATTGAAATTATGAAAATTATAGTTTTACATAAAATAAAAAAAAATTATTTTTTATAAGTTTAGTATTTTTTGTATTATAATTTTTTTTTTCATATCTTTTAAAGTTCATTTACAATGAGATAAAAAATATTGAAACAGAAAATGTGTTAGCTCGACCAGGCACTTGGCCAGTCCATTGCTTTTCTTAAATATTAATTTTGAAATTAGTGAGCGCATATGTTTTTAGAATTATTTTAATGGGATTAAAAATTATTTCAATTAATAAAAAAGTAAAAAGATTCAAAAAAATTTTTAAAATACTTTTTATAAAATCGTCTTATAAGTATCCTTGTATCAAATAACTTATTTTATTTCTCATACTATTCAATAATAGTGTGCTTTATGCAACTATTATGTAATAAGTTTTAAAATAAAAAATGTAATATACAAAAATATTTACTGGTTCCCTTTACTTTCGTAAGTTTATAGCTTGATCACAAAATTTACAATTGATAATTTAAACTTGTTCTTTTTCTTTCTCTTTCTCACACACACGCATACACTTTTACACATTCTCACTTTATCTCTCAAAAAAGAAAACTTGTCGAGTCCTTACGTAAAACGAGAACCCTCGACAAGGCAACAAATATTTCTTTTATGTACAGGTATTTAATGTCGTTGACACTTTTTTATTTTTCTCTCTAGTCATGCGCTCAATCAACTTTATCTTCATTTAATCGCTTAATATTTATCCTGTAGGGCGAGCTTGTCTATTTATTGCGTTTTTTACAATGTTCATTTCAAAACTTTGTGGCGACGCATTAGTTTATTCATTTTTCATATTGTTTATTTATTTTATTTTCGGTTATGGAGGTAGGCGTTCTCACTAAAGGGAAAGAGATCATCACCGAAGTTTCACTTCACTTTTTTTCTTTCTTTCCTTGTTCCCCTTCATATCTCTTATTGCTATTAAAAACATTTGACTTTTTCGCCTAAAGCTGGGCTATTTTTCTCTACTGCAAAATATGGATGATTTATTTTTATTATTTTTTTTTTTAGTTGAGAATGTATTTTTATCATTTTTATTCAAAACTTTTTAGAACACTACTATTGGTATAACATAAAGAATACTTTTCATTTAATCGCATTCTTTTTTCAGTTCTATAAATTATTAAGCCATAAAAAGGAAAAGTTTAAGTGTACAGATTAAAAATAATTAAGTTTATCGTTGTTTAAAGTAATGAAGTATTGAATAAAAATGACTTCGAAGGCTAGATATTACAATTTTCAAGTTATTTTTTCATTTTATTTATACTACGAAATTAAAGTGATCCAGTGTAAAAGGCAGCTTTTCCTTATAGCTTTCCCTAAACTCATTCAATAAAGGAACACTTAGTAATATGATTTTTAAGATTTTTTCAATGATCAAAATTCGCTTTAACTCCTCTTTAGAAGAATAAAAAACATTTCTTTAAATTTAAATTTTATTTTTAGAGATAAATCTAAGTTTATTTATCACTACTGATGTTGTATATACAAAAAACGACATATAAATGTAAAAAAGCTTTTGTTTTTACTGAAAAATGCCTAGTTTCATGGAACTTTAATGACATGGTTTATAGTTCTTTGAAAAACTTTTTTTTTTTAATTTCTTTAATTGATTTAAATAAAGCTCACGGTAAAAAATAAATTTGTTAAAAAATTGATTATATGTCATTATTTTTTAAATTATTTAATAATTATTTTGCAAAAGCACATTAAAATTAAAAAAAAAGTCAAAACGAATCTTATCAGAATGTTAATGATTCCGTTTTCTTTAGCAATCTGGTTAGAGAATCACACTAACTCGTCACAGCATGTCAGCTCATCGAGCAAACAAAACACGCCACACTTTGCTAGTCAATAATAAAAATTGCACATTTTAATGAAAATTTCTCTCTGACCAGACTGCCCTTTCTCGCGACCTTATCTCTCCGAGAAAGCTGTATGCAGAAGAGAAAAAGGAAAAGAAAAGGGGAAACCTGGTAAGTCCGGCTCTTTCCCGCGCGAACGTAAATGTATACCCTCACTCGCATGGGATACGCGCATCATCAAACAACGAGCCGCGTTGTTAGACCGTTGGTGAGACGAGATGCGACTGATGTGACTTAACGACTGAAGGCAGTGACGAAGGCGGTGAGAGTAGGTGGCCGCGCTCCATCTCATTAAGCTCCTGTTGATCTACCGGCTGACCCATGCCTCCGCCACCGGTTATCGAGTTTGTCGAGCGCGCCAGACTGCTACGCTGCCGACAAAGATACGGAGTCTCGCCCGGTGAGGGTGTTTCCCGACCCTAGTGTCCGTTGTTCAGTTTTCGTCAGATGAAAAAGATGAAACAGAGAAAATCAGAGATTAGTTTAAAGTAAGAAAAATTATAGTTAAAATTAATTTGGAAAAGTATTTCTTTTACGAGTATCCGATTTTCTGACGGTCTTATGAGTATGAGTAGGTATTTTACTTTGTATTAAATATTCACCTTATGAATATTACAAAATCATGAGTTATGAGAAATCCAAAAGATTAACAAAAATGTATATTTTATAGTGTCAATAAATATACGAGTATTATCAATCCAGGAAGATTTTTTGTTACATCTTTCTTTTAAATAAGGTAATAAAATGTCACCATGATTTCATGATTTTAATGTATTTCTAAAATACATTTGTTTATAGTAAAATTAAACACTTCAATACAAGAAAATGAAATAAAAAAATCAACTATTATATAATGTTAATAGTTAACTGTGTTATATTACGTTCTTTTAGAATGCAACTCTCAACATTTTTACTTAACTGATTTTAGTTACAAAACTTAAAGGATTAAAACTCCAAATTTCCTAAAAGTAGAAAATATTTTTTTTTAAATTATATATATATATATATTTTTTTTTTAATGACCGTTTAACTATTATAATACGTATACAAAAGTTTTATGATAATAAACTTAGAACTGTGTAATTTAAATATTTTTGGACTAACGCCTTTTTGCGTTTTTGTTTCTCGTTTAAAAAAGTTACCATTTATCACAGTACTAGTTTCAGAAGCAACACAATGTAAGCAGAAACCAAGGCACATGGTTGAGGAGGGAAGAACAGTATCATTTCTTCTACAATCATTCTACAGGATAAAGGGAATTATGGAAATATGAATATAGGAAGTATAAATATTTCTGTAATTTTCAAATACTACAATAAAATATTGTTAAAATTCAGTTTGGTATAAAGAGAAAGACGCATACCGACACAAATGGTTTATTTTATCAACAATCTTTTTTCAAAATATTCTAAAAATTTTATTAGTAGAGATCTATTTTGAGTACATCACAGAATAACTTTAATGATATAAAAATTTTAATTTTAAAATTTAGCTAGAGAGTGAAAGATAATATTAATCCATGCTGATATGCGGTTCCTCTTTAAATAGTATTTTTCATCACAAGGCTGTAAACTTTTATGCATATTATGTAAATTTTACATGAAACTTTTAGTAGACTTTTCGAATCTTACGTATTGCGCACTACTCAACTTTTACACAACCGAGTTAGTTTTGTAATATAATTCATACATTCATATTTTCTTCATATTATGAAAAAAACATCTGTCAAACGCGCATGAGATTTTTCTATTAAAATGTGATCTATGCGACACTCAAACCAGCTATGCCAACCCTCATTTGCGTCAATCACATCTGGTGCGTATTAAACTATTTTACCCCTTAGCAATGAAAAATACTAATTATACAGAGATTTGTACTAGATTCATAGTTATTTGAAAATTTGAAATTTCTGATAAGTAATATATGAAAACAAGATATTAAATTTTGTGAATGTTAATGGAATTTTAAATAAGTTGCAAATAATTCAACAATGTTACCTGTTTGGAAGGACCGCAGCATGTAGCCTGATTACAAGGTTTGTCAGTTTTTGGACAGTCAAGTACACAGTCTTCAGTAGGAGTTTCTTTGATTTCACTGTTAGCTTGATACTGCACAAGAATACCAAAACAATTAGCAATAAAATCAACTCAATTGCTCTTTGCTTATATTACAAATAAATTCATTCAAAATAATTAGCATTCAAATATTTAAATTTATGAGAAAAAACATTTCTTACATCTACGAATTCTGGTTGTATGGTGGTGGAGTGGATTCCTTCATGGTGGAAGAACTCTTTAACCTGTTCAGCGATTTTCATGTACTCGGACAAGTTACGGCAGCGTATGTGAGCCGAAGCAATTATTCGATCTCCTGCTAGCTGCCAAACGTGAAACTCGTGGACGGCTAGTACGCCATCAATATTCTCTAATAACCTCTGCTGAATCGCATCGACCTAAACAATAACCATAAAGAATTAAAATATTTTAAATTTATTTATTTATTTATTTATTAAAATTTATAATTCTTTACAAATTGAATTTCATTATTAAATATAAAATTATAAGAATACTAAAGCAGCATTAATTTATAGATAATTGTGTTATATATTTAAATAATAATCACCTGAATGTGCGTTGGAACAGTTTGTAGAAGAATCAAAGCTGATTCTTGAAGAAGAGGCCAGACCGACTTCAATATGAGCATTACGAGAAGCAAAGATAATGCTGGATCAATGTAATTTCTACAATAAAAAAAGTAAATTTAAATAAATTTTAATAAATTTTAACAGAGATATCTTAAAAAATTATCATAAATTAATTCACATTACTAATATTACATTTATCTTTTCAATAAATACAAATTTTTTAATAGTTCAATTCCTGATAAATAGAGCTTAACTATTAAGAATTTTTTATTTATTTAAGTGTAATGCTTCTACAATATAGTAATATCATTAAAAACCTTAGATTTTATTAACAACTGTTTTTCCTATAATTTTTACTCTCAAGAATTCTAAAAGCATGTAAACGAGACGTATAAAAAGACAATTTCCATTGAACGAACTCATTCTTCTCTCATTTCTCAATAGCAGTATACAGAACGAAACCTAACAGTAAATATTTCTAACGAAATGTTACGTTTTTCACAGCGCAAAAAGCCAGCTCAAAACTCGCTTTCCCTCATACGATCCCGTTATATTAGACTTCAAGCAAAAAAGTCTCCTCTTATGTTCATGCCAAAAAAAGCAAGACTCGCGCAGCCGCAATAACGAAAAAAACTATCCCCGAGATCATCAACCTTACTTGTAAGACCATTTCGTTTTCCAGACGATGAGCGCGGACACAATGACTATGACGGAACCAAGGGCGTCCGAGAGTACATGAAGGAAGACGCCGCGCATGTTCATCTGACTGGGATCATGGCTGTGTCCGTGGCTGTGACCTCCGTGTTTTATGGGCGAGGGTGGCCTGTAAGTCTCGTCGTTCTCGTTGTCGTCAGTACCAACCAGCGTGCTCAGCCGGTTGTGCGAGCGCGAAATTCCGTGAGAGTGTCCATGCGAGTGGCCATGTTCTGAAACAATAAAAAACATTTAATCGATATCAAGCTTTTTTTTTATTACGATAGATAGGAATTTGGAAGATTTTTTTTAAGAAGTAATTTATTAGAAAGGTGTCGTTTTAATAAAACGACGTGAAATAAGATTAATCTCTGTTTGATTAGAAAACATTTCTTGTAACTCGTAAATTGTTTTTTAAACGAACGAAAACTTTTAAAATTGAGTATATAATTCTAAAACGTTCTTTGAAATTCTTTCATTTGTACACTGAATTATAAAACGCTTTTTATTGCTGATTCTACGCTTATGTAAAAATGCAGAATGACACAGAATGTGCAGTTTTTCAAATAGTCGGCTCGGATTAAATTCACGCACAAATGTATTTACCGGAAAGTAAAAAATATTTACTCAAGACTTAATTTGTGAATCCCATTCTTGAAAAATTGCATACATGGTTTGCGTCATCAGCCTTAACAAATCATCTTGCATCAGATATGAAAATTGATTCCCAGACATTTTAGAAGAAGTTTTAATGTCATCTCTGTTATTTTATTTTTAATTCTTTACAATTTTTAAAAAATTTGTTGGTGACAGAGATTTATAAAAAATACAATTTTATGAAAACATATTAATTATTATTTAAATTTAAAATTAATCTAATTTAATAATAATAGAAATGGAGAAAACTGATTTTAAACAAACCAAGTTGTTATGTTAATTTATTTTCAATTGTTTCTCTACGTTTCGGGGGAATTACTAACCTTCATTATGAAGATGTTAACAACTACAAATTTAAAACGCATAGCCAAAAAACTTCTCGCGAGGTTCAAGTTCTAAGTTTAAGTGTGGTTTAAATTTTGTAATTATTAATGTCTTAATATTGGAGGTTGGTAATCCCTCCGAGAGTCGTCACACAATCGAAAATAAATTAAGATAAATATTTGGTTTTTTAAAAATCAATTTTCTCCACTCTTATCAACATATTCACGAACGATAAATTCTTTTTATTATTACCTAATTTAATAATCTTTAAACATTTTCAGATTAAAACAAGTTTAAAAAATTTGTACTAAATTAGATATTAAAATTTCAGTAATTTAGAATAGTAATCTTCAAAAATAAGATTTTGTGTCATTTAGTCGTCTTAGAAAACTAGACTTTTTGTTTATCAACTATGCGGCTAACCTAGGCCGGATGTGGATGGAAGAGAAACAGCTGATACATGCGCGATAGGCATAGGAGCGGGAGTAGGTTCTATGGAAGATTGGCGAAAACGGTTCATCGTAGTCAAGAAGGGACTTAATATTCCTCCTGCTTCACCTATGTGTATACGAAACGTTAATAGGTGATATTAATGTGGAGAATTCGAGCAAACAAAAGCCCATTGTTGGATTTAAAAGAGAGTCAAGTTTAATGTTGCCATTACGTTGTTACTGCTATTTGCCATTTGTAAAGAAGTTTGCATTATTTCTCAATGATGGAGTTTTAAAAGGCATTCTTTTAGATTATGAAGTAATGGCATTTACCATTAGCAAATTTTAAGGGAAGAGATTAATAATTTTAATTAGTTTTTAATGTTCTCTTTCATACTCTCAAAAATTAGTCATAAATTATATTGAGTGAGTAATTACCATGGAATAAAAATAATCCTACAACATTAACTAATAGACCCAGACAGCCAACTGCAACAAGAAACTCAGGTTCATGGATCTCTTCCACTTCAATGAACCTCTTGCAGGCTTCAACAGTAATACTAAAGCATAACGCAACTAGGAAAACTGCATTGACCAGAGCACCTAAGACTTCAGCTCTGGCCCAGCCAAATGTATTTTTTGACCACTTCTTTGGAGACATCTGAAATGTTAAAATACAAATTTTAATTTTGTTATCAAATGTATCTTATAGTTGAATAATAATTATAATTATTGATATAGAGGAAATCTTAGATACTTGGTTATAGTTTTATTCGATGTACTTATGCTTAATAGAAGTAACAAAGAAATATGGGAACAAAGTAAGAAAAGATTGTTTTTATCAAGTTTGTAAAAAACTTATTATGTGAGCATATTTCATTATGTATAAAAAGGAAAAAAATTTGATTTTCCTTGAACTATCTTGGTGAGTAATAACCATTTTTCTATTGTATTCGAATAGTCACTGAGAAATATGTAAAAAAACCCAGACTGTCATGCTTGATGGAGTATTCTTTATTTTAAAATTCGGATGATCTCTAAATTAAATTTTTTTTTACTTTTTGTTCAACCTATTACTACTTTTTAGGAATGATGTAATCAATTTTTTTCTTTTCAATGTATAATGATTTTTTATAAGATTTGTATGACAAATCCTCTTTGTATTACACCACTTGATACAAAAACTTTGGTATAATATTATAAAATAATTATCTGATTCAATTAAAGTTCAAATTATGCAATCATTTATTTATGCTTGACATTTCAACTTTGCCTTATTTTTAATTTAAAAATGTTCTATACTTACTTTTACAGAAAGAAAGGCTACAACTAATGCCGCTACATCAGACAACATATGAAAACTATCTGCTATTAGAGCCATGGAATTTGTTATATATCCCACTATTATTTCTACCAGGAAGAAAAATGCTGTTAACCATAACATGGTTAAGAGACGACATTTTTTTCCTGTAAAGCGTCCCATTTTGATTACCTGCAAAATAAAAAATGAAAAACATGAAAAAACTTTTAATGGATTATTAAGACTCTAATTAAATGATAAGAGCTGTGAAGGGTCAGCGACATTACATGTATCATTGGCGCTTAATTTATCTTGGCATCGTATCTCTAAAGATAAGAGACTACAAATTTGTAAATAATAATTTAAGTGTTAATAACGCAAATTTTTCAAATATTATTTTTCTTTATTTAGATTGAGTTTATAAAACTTCTATTTTTACACTTGTAATGTACTATTTTAATATTTAAATTTTATTTTTGATGCTATTCATACAAGAAATTAGTACTACACTGAATAAATATGTTCATATGATAAGAGAAGTAAAAATTCTTCTGACACATTCTGAATACAAAATAATCTATCCTAATCTACTTTCTATTCCAGGATGTTGAATAAAAGAAAAATCTATTCAGGTAAATCAAATAAAGTTCACTATCAAGCGGTTGTGAAATAGAACTTTCACAAACAAATTTCCTTGATAAAATTTCTTTCACTGATGAAGCGTCTTAAAAATCTTCTAAGCTTTATTCTACAAAGCACTAGCCAATTGATTGAGATCAAACATTTTTTACAAGATGTGTTAGCCTGCAATTGATAAGTCTTGAAACAATACACTCTCACTTTTATCATGAATAAATGTAAGAAATTCACACACTAGCACAATTATCATTAATCTAGACCTCTATTGTGCTACTTTTCAGTCCTAATTTCAAATGAGATATCGACTTAAGTGGTTTAAACTACATTGCTAATCTGTCTGTGTGTGATCCCTTTTTATTGAGTGACATATATTTTTTTATATCATACTATATTAGCTTAAAAAAGTATCTTACTAATCAATAATTGAAATCGATAAAACCAAAGTTTATTGAGTATAAATTTATTTAAAAATGTATAGTATTTAATTATTTAAATAATTTTAATTTTAGAAATATAAGATCACTAATAATAGAATGGTTATCATCCTTATTTATAAATAATTCTTTTTTACTCAATCATTAAATTATTTTTATTTTGTAAAAAATTTAATGATTAAAAAAAATTATTATAATTAAAATCAACAAAAATGAAGATAAATATGATTTATTTATAACTTTTATCACTTTATCAAAAAAAATTATATGTACTTTATAATTAATAAAGTCTAAAATTTAAATGATATACAATTTTTTATACAAAAAGTTGTTTATTAAAAATTAGATCATGTAATAAAGTTTTATTAAATGATAACGAATTCTAGGTAGAAGATTAAAATAATAAACGCACAATAAAAATCACTTGAAAGATTTATATCAATACTTAAAGGAATCAATTTATGAATTAAGTTTCTTTATCAATATATTAAAATATAACAATTTGAAACAATTTATATCAATACTTAAAGGAATCAATTTATCAATTGAGTTTCTTTATCAATTTATTAAAATGTAACAATTTAAATTTATTGTCCGAGTGCAATTTATTTAAATATAACAATCTGATTCTTCTTTGTACGAATGTACCAAGCAAAAAAAGACAGACACGAGTGAAAATTTTTTTCCCAATACTTTGATACTACTAATCTCAATTTATATTACACTTCATATCACAAAGATTACTTTATTTTGCTGCGACAAAACGGAGTTTAAGCTTACACCCAAACCAATAAAAAAAAAAGAAAACAACGATTCCGACAATGACGTTTTCAACAAGCCACAAGCTCATCAAAAGGCGTCCTACGCACGCTTCACCAAAAAGCCCCGCTCCGGCGATGCACCGCTGCAGCTGAACTTGAAAAGCCAGCTCTAAACAAAGCAGAAAGAAATGAAGCGAATCAGCACCACCACCACTAGCGCAGCTCTCCCCCGACTTACTCCCGAGATGTTCGAAAGCCTCAATTTTTCCCGCATTCCTCGCCTAAAAATAAAGCTGCAACGCGCCGCGCGACGGAGGAAGCCGAGCGTCGGATAATAAAAAGAAATTGCGAAAAATCAACACGCCGAGAACACGAGAGCCCAAAGTCGAGCTCCACTATGCTCTTATATATCGCACCGCGCGGCTTGAGAATGAAAACTGATGCCACCTCGATTTTTCCTTCTCTCTGCTCTCTCGCGCGCGAGCCTAATTATTACTTATCGCGGGCTCGCATCTCGCGCGCGCCGCAGAGGAGCGAGAAAGACGAAGATTAGCTCTGAATATAATGCGCGTGTCCCAGATTAGTTTGTTGACACTCGCTGGCGGCTGCTCCAATTGTCGCGGGCGCCCGTGAATTATTGGGACCGTCTTTGATTGACCAACCTTTTGCCCCTGAACGAGAAGCACGCGCTTCTTCTTATCTTCGGCTCTCGCGCGCACGTAGCTAGATTCCAAACAGAATCGCTTGCCTCTGAATCATCCTCCTCGCCGCCGAGCAAATAATTAAAGGAAAAAAGTGCAAAAGCACCCCTCGGAGAATGCGTACACTCGATACTTATATCGGCTGTTTAACACAGCCAAGTGCGCTGGTAAAAATAGGTTATGTCGCGCTGCTCCAGTGCGCGCTCGCTCGTGCAGCCGAAATCATCTACGGGAACGACGCAGAGTCACGGCTATAGACACGCACGAGCGAGCTCAAACTTGGACGCATAGATCAAGCCACATCGTGAAACTTACGTTGTCTTGCGTCTATTGAGATGAAGACACTGGAAAGAGAGAGAAAGACAGAGAGAGACACGGAGTCGCTGATGAATTGGTCGAGTTGTTCTCGTGGATGTACTCGGCTTGCAGTGCTGCTCCTCTATCAAATGCTGACTCCGGGCAAGGCAGCGCTGGGACGGCTGTCCGCGTACATGCTGGCCTGCTGCACACGCGCGACTCTTCGAGAAAAACACACACGTCTCTTGCGCACGGGGCCAAACCTCTACTATAGGCAGCTTCGACGAAAGAGTCGACTTGCTCTCTCTCACGGTGTCTGCGCGCGCGCGCGCGAGTATATAAACTATATGTATGTATATACAGTCGTCGATGAGCGAGCGCAGCTACGTTGAGGCTCGCTCTTCTTAGTACTGGCGCACGAGAGGAACTGCCGTGCGGAAACGGCAGCACGCGCGCCAAGCAGCGCGTTGTACTCACGCACGCACAGGCATCAGATGTGTGTGGGGTAGGGTGACGCGTGGAGGCCGACGGTTTTCTGACGGTCTCTGGGATTTTTCTTTGTTTTTTTTTCTTACTTTTTTTTTAAGAGAGGATATAGTTTGGCTGATGATTTGTCTCTCTTAGGGGGGGAAGAAGGAAAGTGTCGGGTGAATAGTTGTAACTGTACACTTGCCTGGCGATTAACTGTTATACGATGCCAAGCGACTTTAATATAATGCCGTTTTTCGCTGCGAATAAAGAACGAAAGTGGAGGAAACGGTGTTTTTTTTAGCCGGGGATAGTTTTTAGGAGAAGTAATAAAGGTCGAAGATTTTTTTACAGTACTAAATATTTTATTATGAATAGCTTTTACCTTATAAATACAAAGTATAAAATATAAACATTAACTAAATTTAAAGGAATTACAGAGCTATTGCCTATTGATTCTTAAGATCAAAATAAATATTAAAAATCTTAATTTCTAAACTAATGATTTTCGTAAAGTATGCCGGCTGTCAATACTTTTTTTTCACACTGCAATTTATCGCGTACTGTCGTTTTAAATTTACATCAAATCAATGTAAAATTGCTTAAGTTAATGCAAAGTTTCTTTCAGAATCAATCCATTGAACGAGTATTCAATTTCATTCTTTTTTTTTTTACATACATACAATAGTAAAACAATAACTGTAACTTTTTCGGTCAAAACATTCAATAATTTTTTTTGAATTAGAAATTCCGTTTAAAAAAGTTAATTTTGAAAACAAAACTTTTCAAATCACTTTACAATTATCAATAGATTTCTCATTATACAGCTTATTTAATTTCATTGCAATAATATTTACATGTTTTATCAAGTTCTTTAAAACAAAGAACTTCTCACCCACAAAATCAGGTTGTTATTAATAGCGCACCTCAAAATTCATAAAAAAAAATTAATGAATATTAATAGTTGTAAAAGGAACAATAAAATAATACAACTATTTAGTTTCTAACGAGTGCGGCATGATCAGTCTTTAAAACGATGTTTCGAAACAAAATAAAAAAATAACATGCCCTAAAGTTTACAACTTGGTTGAAACAAGTTTTAACTCATTGTCACAGAACCTACAAATGGTTAACAACGCTTCAATTATCTTGTAACTTTCGAACCTTTGATTTAATAGCCTCGTTGTACATATCGGCAAGTTCGCAAACATCGAGTCTTTCCGTCAAAGTGTTAAACATCGTCCTCTTAGTATTCTCTGATAAATTTTTGTTGCAATTTTCTAAAGCTACATCTAACAAAACGTCTGACGATTTGAGATCGTTTCTTGTTTTCACTTGATTTATTAACGAATCATTCGAGATTCTGTTCAGTAAAACCTGAACATCATTTGTGTTGGGAATAGGTTTGTCTTTCCCCCTTTGTTTGTCTTCTTCAAGTCTCTTGGCCAAGATACTTAATAACTCGTTTGATGTCAGAAACTCTGAGACGTTTTGAGTGTTAAGTTTCTTTTTATATGCTTTCAGCACTGTGTCAATAAATTCTTCACCATCATCAAAAATTTTCGGCAGTAATTGTAAAACTTTTTGTAGACCTGCACATTTTGATGATGCTTTAAAACTGGCTTCGCTATCATCCTCTGAGCTTAAGCCTAGCATATTTAATGTTTGTTTTTTAAGCTCTTTTTCTGTTTTATCATTCATTTTTTCCTGAAACAAAAATAAAAGAAGTTTGTATCATTCTAAGCTTTTTATGATTGTATTTTTAAATGTCCTATTTAAATGTCATTAATATAATAAAATCAGTATTACGAAGGTAGAAAATTGTTTCATTATTAAAGAAATTATAGCCTTACCCTATATCCTTTGAGAATCCTTTCGGCGTCGAATCTCTTAATGAAAGCGTTAAACAGAAAATCATCCTCGCATTGATCCATCAGCTCTGCACATGCTTCTTCATCGTTTTTCTTGACTTTCTTCATAGGGCTAGTTTGCATTGAGCTATCGGTCGAATGCCTCTTCTCCGCCCTCTTATTCATGGCGTATACAGCGGATACATTTATCGAGGCTAGATCACTTCCGCTGTTGCTTCCAGTCTTCACTAGCTCCTCGAATGAATCATCATTCGTTTTACTTTGATCTCTACGCTTATTACCCAATGGTGTACTTGATGGAACCATGTTCGCAGGCCTTCGTTCGGGAGTTTTGGCTCCTATTTTCTCTTCAAACCTGTAAACAATAGAAATGATTTGTAAAAATTAATTATTGAATCAGTAAATTATTAATTCTATGAACATTTTTTAGTATATACAAAAATACAAGAATCAACCTCTATTTGCCTCAAATATAAAACTTTTAAAATATTATTAATTTTCTGTCTAACTATTTAAATCTATAAGCTACATAAACTCTGAATTTAAATTATATACTCTGATGTTAACATTATATTGATATGATAAAATAATAGTATGATTTTTTATTGTAATAAAAAAAATATATATATCATACCTTGACAGAGCTTTTTTGACGCAGGATATTTTGGGGCTCTTAATAGGCAACCTGTCAATTTCACGTTCGGTTAATTGAGCCAAATCACCTACTGAGCGAATGGACATGACGGATAAATGCTTAGAGAGATGATTTGTGAACAAAGGATCAACGAGATCTTCACTAATAGCGTCAATAGCATCTCCACAGGAAATCAATGACGGATAAACTGGCAAAGTAGAATCCAAGTTCTCAGGAGCGTTAAGTTGGGCAATACTAAAATGCGATGAGAAAAATTTAAATTAATAAAATTGTTCTATTTTTTATTATACCCTTATTTTTGCGAAGACATATATTACTTGCAATACAAATTTAAAAAATCAAAGAATCATAAATAAAAAATGTTTAAACTTTTTTATTATTTTGTTCATAGTTATAAAACATTTATCTCACCTGTTCTGAGTCTCTTGACTAAGAGGGTTATTCGAGAATACCGAATCTGTTACAGGCAGTGTGTCGCAGTACTCTGCATTCTGTAAAGAGCTTCTTGTTGGTTTGTCTGACGAAATTGTGCCTTCCAGACTAGACGACATATTATTAACGTCGACTGTATCTTCTAACGAAGAATGACTGTCGGACTTATGTAAAATGCTCGAAATGTTAATAGAGTCAAGTTTGATGGAAGAATTATTTTGATCCGTTTGAGTGGAAGTTTTGACGACCTCGATACTTTCGTCGGGCACAGAGATGCGAATACTATCAACAAAGATGTCAACATCCTGCGTTTGATTAGCAGCGGAGTTATCGATTTCAGCAATGATGCGTGATTCCTCCAAGGAAATCTCAGTAAGCACTGTCGCCAGCTTAAGTTTTGGGGGAATACTTGTGATTGACACGTCGCTTGATATGTTGATCGTCTCTCCTATAATCGAAGAATCGAGAAGTTTTTCACGGGCGTTACTCGATTGAGAACCAAGTTCATTCTCCTTTTCAAAACGCTCTGGATCTATTTGATTTAGTCGCAGTCTCGTGTGCTTTCTTGAATCTTTGCGAGAAATTGGACTGCGAGTCGTGGGAAGCTTTTCCAGTTTCGGTGGGGAAGACGATTCTGTCATTATTTCGTAGCCCATCTCTCGGGACACCGGTGGATCTGCGAAACTTACTCTTTTTTTCTGTAAAAAAAAAATTAAGTATATGAAAATTTAAATCTAATGAAAATCATCTGGCAAAGTATAATATTTAAATGTATTATAACAAAATACCCTATTAGGAGTTTCTACATCGTATTCTTGCATTCTTTTAAGTATACTAGCACTTGGAGAAGCAGTTAATGAAGGCGGATTGGCATTGGACCACTCGAGCATTGGAAGCTCCTTTCTCACTTTGCCTGGTGAATCATTACCTCCATTTTGCGACATTTCTTTGTCCGTACTTAAACTATTTATTTCCTTTTCTTTATCGTGTCTATCGAGTTTCGGTGAAATTCGCTCGCCATCATTCCTTAAATTACAGAACATGACCATGGATGGCGATGCGCACCTCTCTTGTCGTAAACTATTATTCATATTGCTGAATATTTTCTCTTGCCTACTACCACCACCGCTTGGACTCGAAACTTTTTCACTATCTTTTAAAGCTTTATCTTTTTTAGAAATGGGAATTACTGTGACTTCCTCTAGAGTACTAATATCCATTTTTGAAGAATCTGTGTTAAGTTTTTCAGCAAGAGATTGCTTTGTAACGAGGCCGATCATGTGTGCCGCACGACCTTGTAGGGGAAATGGTTTTGATCTGAAGAGTCGGGAGTTTGTTGTACTCTTTGGAGACGACAGCTGATTTAATGGAACTGATGGTTTTACTGAAAAGTAAATTATAAAATAATATAAATTTTTTATCAAAAATTCATACACCTACATAGAAGTTCGACCATTCGTTTCCAATTGATAAAGCTCAGGTGCATACATTGCTTATACCCTAACATTATGTTAGTCTATATCAAAGTTTTATTAGCTCTGATAAAAATCATTCTGTCAGATATATATAGTTATTAAGTTTAAAGCAAGACCTTTTAAATAGCATAAGTTAGAATTTGTAAGATTAGATTTTTCTATTTTTGTCAAGCAATAAAAAAGAAATTTCTATTGTTTATATCCAAATTTATATCTCTGTAATTTTTCAAAGATGTATCGTAGAAATATTTTGAAAAATGCATTAGAAAGTTTACTTCAAAAAAACCTTTTTCACAAACTTGTATTATAAAAAATTTATAATTTAATAAGTAAATTATATAAAAATTTAATTTTTGAATTTTGAATAACAATTTTTTTATTTTTACCAGAGGATGCTTTCTATTAAAGCTAAGAAACTTCGAGCATTTTCTAAACTTAACTCAGAGTGGACAAAAGCCATTGAAAACATATGGCAACGAAAAAATATGGCAAAAAAAATTTCATCGATAAAAAAATGATCGAATTTCTATCAGGAATATTACGTGAAATTCAAACGTAATATGTAAAAGAAAATGTATTAATTAGAATTTACATTCAGCTTTTTTAGTCTCAGGTTGAGCAGGAACAGATTTCTCTGGCTCTACTGTAGCTGGTATGACCGATATCGATGTTTCATCGAGATCTTGTGTTGCCTGGATTTTTGCATCTTCCTTTGGTACTTCTTCTGAAGGCTTTGAGCTGTGAGACACTTCGACCTTTTTTATTTTTATGAAGCATTCCACTTTGTCTAGTTTTGAATTTGTAGTCGGTTCCTGAGAACTTTCCACGATATCCGAATCTTGTGATGATAGTATTTCAATATCCTCTGACTCATCAATTTTGGTCGTTGAGCGTTTGACTATTTAAGATAAAAAAATTAACAAAATAAGTTTAATAAAATAATATTGTAGTTTTTATTGTCTAAACAAGATCAAGGTAATCTTACCAGAATTATCATCAATTTTTTCAGCGAGATTTTCCTGTGTAGACGCATCTTCAATCTCTATCTCTTCTTGTGTCTCTTCTATTCTTTTTAAAACAGTGTCTATCTTTGCGGGCATAGAATGACGGGTTGTTAACTTATTATTTTCATTCGAATGTTCTGGATGCGCTGGCTTCTTATGTCCACTGTCTTTCTTATGGCTAATTGATGGAGTTTCTTTTTCGATCGAAATACTGCCTTTCATCGAACGCCGTCTAATAGTCGAACCCGGCTGAATATTCGCCTCAGCTTTGGTAGGAGTCGTAAGCGTTTTTTCTTCTTTGGTCACAGCAGCCTTCTTGTCTGTAGTGCTAGTAGCTGTGGTCGCTTTTTTATCTGCTGTACTAGCTACGATAGTTGTCTTTTTATCTGTAGTACTGTTAACTGTGGTTGCTTTTTTTTCTGTTGTACCAGTGACAGTGGTCACCTTCTTATCTGTGGTGCTATGTATTGCTGTTGTTTTTTTGTCTGTGACGCTAGGTGTTGTTGTTTTTTTATCTGTGGTGCTAGCGACTACTGTTGCTTTTTTGTCTATGGTGTTAGCGCCTACTGTTGACTTTTTATCTGTGGTGCTAGCAGCTGCTACTCTTTTGTCTGTGGTTATAGTGACAGTGGCTCCTTTTTTGTCTGTAGTACTAGCAGTGACGTTTGATTTTTTATCTGCGGTACCCACGGTATTTGTGGTAGTTGTTTTTTTGTCTGTAGTACTAGAAACGGCGCTTGATTTTTTATCTGTGGTACCCGCACTAGGAGTGTCTATTTTACCAGATCTACGCCGACTGGGTAAAGGATATCTCATGTCGATCTTCAATCTTGTTATTTCAAATAATTGACGTTTAGTGAGACCCTTGTTAGCATCGGTATTCTCCTGGAAATTATGTAAAGATTTTTAATATTAATTTTACTTTTATAAACCTGTATTACGCTCATTTCATTTCACAATAGTGATATGAACAGAAAACACGATAATTAAATTTCTCACCGCGTTCTTGTTCTCCTCGTTTGACTTGACACTCTCACCGCTGCTGTTAAGCTGAGTCTCGGGGGTGTTGGCACGTCTTGGCCGTTTTTCGTTCTCGATGCCCATCATGCCCTCAGAATTGCTCTCCGAGTTACGTCGCTTTTTGCCTCGCTTATTGAGCTGCTCGTTGCTATTGAAGCGACGCAAATTGGCGCGCGGTTGTAGCGAACGCCGCGTCAGCCGTATGCTTCTTTCCTGAGCATCGCCTACGTGAAAAGAATTAGGTTGAAAACTCACGATAGGCGATAAAAATTTAAAAAATCATAATTTCTTTAGGAAATCCTCTTAAAAAGTATTTGATTATAATTTATATAATAAAAAATATTTTCGTTTGAAGAATGTTAAAGATTAAAAGCACGCTCATTAGAAATACAACGGAACAGCGATTACTAAAAAGTACAGTTACCACGTGTGTTACGTTTAAAAATAGTCTGCTTCCCGCTTTATGACTGCTAAACTAAAAACATTTGCTCTTGACTATTTTTAGGTTAGGTATTGCATTGAAATATGCTTGAAAATTAAGTTTCTTACACAATATCGAATTAAAGACTCTTTATTTATTAGGAAAAGTAGAAAGCAAAATATAAATATCTAACTTGTCTTAATTGACTCAGCTGTTGTAAACAAAAACATAAATAAATAATGGTCGTTGGGCGATAACGCGTAATTCTACAACCATAAAAAATCACCATAAATAAAAAGTCTTAATCATTACCATTGCCATCCTCCGATGCATTTCTGCGTCGCATCTTGGCGTTGTCGATGATAGACGGCGAGACCTGCTCCGACTCCTCCTTACCTGTCGGCGGGAACTCGTCGCGCGACTCGAAGTCTAATTTTTTGGGCACAGCGATCGGCGCATCCGCCGCGGGCTCGCTAGAGGTGGCAGCGTTAGCTCCGCTGCCCTCCTTCTGCGAGTCCTCGATTGTCGAGGCGTCCGCGTCCTTCTCCTTTTCCTTTGGCGTCGGCTGCTTTTTAGATGATTTCGGGGAGGCGGATGTAACGGGTCTAAAAGAAAAGGCGCGATTTTTGCGATGATAAGTACATGCGCGATAAATTAATCAATTTATGGTAATGCATAAGAACGGTCATAAGAAATATTCGTAATTAAGTGAAGATCTAAATTTTATATGCCTTTAATAAATATAAAAGCATTTAAAATTCTAAATATTTTAATAATTACATAATTTTGTTTTTTTTTTATAACTTATAATCGATTTTTTGGCGAATTTGGAAAAAATACACCAAGGAATGTAAATGCTAGCTTTAATCATATCAATTACGTCTGCATTACATTAAGAGTTTTTGGTGCATTCTCTACAAAAGAAACTTAAAGATAAGATAAGCCAATTGAGAACCTGCATTTGTTTTTTAGATCTCTCAAGTACAGGTGCTCTTGCTTTTAACGCCTCTTTGGTTGAATATGTAGATATTTTTCAGTTTTATAACATTAACTAATTTTGAAAATTTCTTTGGAAAATATAAATCTATTAATTAAATAATTTATTTACTTCCTTTGTATACCTTTTAGCTTTCAAAAGTATATTAAAAATATATAATTCAAACTTAAAATGATAGTATTTAAACAAGATTGTTTACATAATCTATTAAACCTTTTTTGAATAGGAATTGTCTCTTTAAAATCGATCTTTATTTTTACAAATCTAACCATAAGTTGTGGGTGGCCAGCATACTAGGTTGGTTTTCAAAAGGTTAAGATGTTTTATATGCGTGAAATGGTAATATTTTAAAATCTCTGTTAAAAATTTTTTGATTACCTAATTTACAAGCTGAACTACAATAAAAATGGTAGTTATATACTCAAAATAATCGGAAAAATTTATTAGTTTTTTTTTATACTTACTCTACTACTTTTTCCACAACTTTTGTTTGTTCTGTAGACAAGACTTGAGCAATATTTTTAAATGAAGCTGTGGGCGTTTGTGAAATTTCATTATTGTTTGTCAAACTTTCATTTTTTTGTGAAATGGGCAATTTTGTAGATTTGGCGTCAAACCAGTGCTGTAGTTCTTGTGTATCTTGTGAGTTAGATACTGTAAGATCATTATACATTGCTGGTATGTCATCCCTTCGTTTTTTAAGCATTTCCTTTTGATGATCAGTCAAACGATTTACATCTAATTTAACATCAGTGTTTATTTCGACAAAATCCTAAGATTTACAAAAAACAAGGATTATTATAATTAGTTCATTAACATTTCGAAATTTCAGTTTTCAAACATAAAGAAAATAAAATTATACCTGTGAATCAGGTTCTACATTCATTATTTTAACTTTGTCAACATTTTCTTTTCCGTTCTGCACTATAGTTGGTTTAGATGGACTTTTAGTCTTTCGATTTAGAAAACTACCGATAGGCGTAACGACGGTTCTTACTATCTTTTTAGATTTATCTTTTATTTCTTCTACAGTAAAATTATTTTTAACTGAAGTTTCTTCAAGTTCTTTTATTATGTCTTCGAGTACCTTTTAATTTTAGATTATAAATTATATTTAAAAAATAATATAATATTTAATAAATATATAAAATTAATGTTATTTGATTAATCACTAAAATAAAAAAAAAAAAAACAAAATTCTAAATATATACCTTTTTTGACTTTTCATCAACACTCTCTTTCAAATCCAAGATCGAAAAGGCCATTGAGGATATATCCAGATTTAAGTGTAATATAGCCAAGAGAATGGTTCTTTTGTAGCAAGAAAGCAGCTCGTAATTTAAGAACTTATGGAGTTTTTTGAACAAACTTACGACGGTGCTCCATGTATTGACAATATCTCGCTCTAAATTACTGTCATCGATCTTCGCGAGCATATATTTTATAGCCGGCTCAATGTTCTTTAGATACAAAGCTGTTTTTTCAGCACAGTGGCTAAATACTCGTAAAAGGAAGGCTGATAAAGTTTTAAGTACTCTATCAGTAGCAAAACTCTTGCTTAGGAGACACTGTAGGGTCAAATCCTTCAATAACTGAACAAATGCCGGTACTTCTTTATCTATAATGTTTAAAATATATAATTTAATCTTAAAAAAATACATATAATATAATCTATTATATAAATTTTATGTATATGAGCACCGAGCAGACTCTTAAGAATCTAAGTTACGCAACTTCTATAACAAATTGTTAATACATAGATATATATTATATTTTTATTATAAATAGTTAATATAAAATTCCAATTTCTTGTATAAGTTAATTTAAATGGAAATCATTTAAAATGCTCTAGGCAAGCAACGTTTGATGATTTTAATTTTAACGGAAAAAAAAATTATGTTAGAAATATTTTTTATAAAATATATTTTTCTTACCTGTAGGTAAATTATCATAATTTACAGTAGCAAGTAGGGCATCGATACAAATAGTTGCAAAATCACAACATTTTTTATCTTTTTTCAAAGCTGTTACGATCATATTTGAAGTTTTATCCATAATTTCATTAGATTTTACCGTTACAATCAACTCAGCTTGAAAATCATATTGCTTGTATAAATCTATCCAAGATTCAGCCATCTTTTTTAACTGTTTATAAAAAAAAAAGTAATTAAGTTTTAAAATACTTTTTAAAATAATGATCAAAAATATGTATGAGATTCTCTTACCCGATCATGATCATCTGTAAAAAGACTTGTAAAAGGAAAGGCAAGAATACTATCAATTGTTTTAAAATTATGCTGTAATTGTGTGCCCTCATTTATATTTTGTGAATCTTCAGCATATTTCTTTGCAATTCTAGCAAGCACACACCACAGTTCACATGCTGCAGGTCTTTAATAATTTATATATTTTTTATTAATTTTGTTTGTTTGTTGTAAAAGTATATTAATTGTAATCATTATAATTATTAAGTATAAACTTACATATGAGAATCAATTTTTCTTGCATTATCTAATATTTTCAATAAAGCTTGCATTAGTTCCAACGTCTGTGGGTAGTAAACATCTGAATTCTTTGGTTTAATCAAGTGCCAAAGTAATGATTCAATTACTGCATAGTGATCACTTAAAATAATACAAGATTAATATTATAAACACTATAATTAGATTACTAATGATTTCAATGATATTTTTTATTTACAAACCTCATAAAACTTGAAAAATTGTCCACTTGTAAAACTGTGTATACAAGATCCTTTAACATATGTTCAGTAAAATGCATGTTAAAAGCAATATTATCAAAATTTTTTGACACAACACTAAGCAAAAAATCTTTAATAAAAGTGATTTTATGGAAACGACTTTTACATAATTCTGTAATAACATTCATAACTTCTTTATACATTGAAACCTGTGACAAAAATTAAAAAATTAAAAAAAGTATGAATAATCAATAATAATTCTTTATAATTCTAACTATTAAACCAGAAAACCAGAAAAGAAAAATATTAAATATTATCTTTCATAAAAGTATAAACTATAGTTACCTTCATTTTATCATATTCATCAATGCGTTTAATTAGGTTGTCCCACAGAAGCTTGCAAACATCTAATCTATTTTTGTAGTCCTCATCAGTAAATTGTCCCAAAATAATTACAATTTCACCAAAAGAATGAATAAATAGCTTGTATATAGCTTCAAAAACAGGACCACTAACAGGGTTAGGTAATTTTTCAATTATAGAAGATGAAATCTTGGCTTGATCTTCCTTGCTCACTATTAACTGCGCAAAAGCATCAACAGCAAAAACTTGAGTTTTGGTGAATTTCTTTCCTATAGAAACTATAGCATCTGTTTTTGAAACAAAGAGAGGTTTATCACCAAATGGTCCAAAGCAAAGGTTTAGAAAGGGAACTATAATGGTATCCACAAAACCAGCTAAACTAGGATACACTTTGTAGATAAGATGCCACCAAACTTCCAATTTTGTAAGCACCATTATTTCAGTTTTACTATTTTTAGCATTTAAAGGAACACAAAGAAGCTTTATGCGTCGACTTGTTGCCAATTCACGTTGATCCAAAGCAAAGTTGTCTATTAACAATTTCCATGATAAGAAGGCTTGCCTGTAAAATATAAAAATTTTAACATCACTAATGGTAATTAAATAATTTAATAATATTTTTATGATTTCTAATAAATATGTAATAGATTTGTAAAAACTAATTTGTAATGCATTATAAAAAATTGATCGTTAAATTTTTTATTATTCTTACCTTCGATTGGGATCAGCTGATTTAAATGCAAGTTCTTCCACTTTTAAAAGGCTATTAACTAAACCAGAACCTCGATGTAGATCCATACCAATTAACATAATGCTAGTTTCCCACTGTGCAGCCCAGTGATTGTTAGAAATGTTAACCAATAAAGTCATGCGTTTACAGTAAACAGTTTGAAGCTTAGTCTTAAAATCTTCCCAAATGTCCTTTTGAATTGACCTAACTCGAATCCCCAGATCATTTTTTACAGCTTGTTGCGCAACAATGAGTGCTTGAGTTCTCTGTCTCTGATGTCCCATATAAGCCAAAGGTATAACTTTTTCCATTATAAATGTATCAAATAGTCGAATGTTCAATCCAGATGATGACAGATTAATTAATCTGCCAAGTAATTGCAGAGCTCTTTCCACAATTTTTTCCTCAAAATCTTCAGAATCATTTAAAATTTTATTTTCAGCAGTTTTTAATAAAGTTCCATTTTCTGCATTTTCTGGTAAAAGCCAAGTCATTGATTTTGGCTGAATTGATTGCATACAATCCTTTAAAAAATCTATTATCGACAGATTACTGGCAACTGTTGCCACTGTTTCGTCTTTTAAGATGCTCAAAGATACAAGTATCTTAAGCCTAAAATTATTAAATAATAGCATTTAAATTTACGAAATTTTAAAGTGTATTCACTAAAGTCTAAAATTATTAAAATAATATTAAACTTTAAATAATATTTTGCAGAGAATTGTCATTAAATTATAATATAATTTAATATAATTTAATAGACCTTTTTCTTGCTATAATACAGTTATATCAAACCTTTTTTTCCGATTAATTTGTAAAATTGACTGAAAAAAGTCAAAATTCCTGTTCCTCATTTTTGGTAAAACAATATCAAGAGTGCGACATGCCTCAATGTGTAACTTTTCATCTTCTGTGACACTTGTATTCAAGATTGAATTACAAAGTTCGCAAAATTCTTCATCTTTCAGAGTTTTAAGAATTTTTTGATCTTCTAAATAAGTCCTATAAAATAAAATTTTCTTGGATTAGAGAAAAAGCTTAAAGATATACATTTAATTTGAAATAGCTGGGTATTAACATTTGTTTGGAGTTATAATTGTTTACTTTATATCTTATGATGTTTTCTAACATAACTTTTAATGTGATTGATAAGGAATTATCTCAAAGAAAGATAGTAATCAATTATAATTACAACAAAATAGTTTTTAAACTAAGACTATATTCTTAAAACAAAAATTATATTCAAGAATATAATATTATAGCTTTCACGTAAGTGACTAATAAAATATTGTAATAATACAAGCTTGCTCAACTTCTGTAAATAATCAATACTCAACCAGCATTACACTACAACCTAAAAATGTTTAATCATAAATATTCTAAAAACCATAGTATACAAAGTTATTACAAAATAAAAAATAGTTTTAAATTATTCTGTAATAAAACAATTATTAATTATTAATAAAATATTAATATATATAAATATAATTTTATATTAATATTTACAAATATTTGTTTATTGATTAGGAATTTAAATAGTCTTTGCCTTAAATGATCATGCAACATATTATACTTATATTACTATAATGAATATTTTTTAGAGTACATAGTGGATTTTATTGACCGTAGTTATAACTGTTAAATATCAATTAAAGTAACTTCTGTTAAAAATAAAAATTGATAATAGACTCTGAATAATAATCTTTAAAGATCTTTAAAGATAAATATAAAAGCTTTAGTGGTCGTATTTACAGTGGTATGAATTACAAACAAAATATTTTTAAATACCATTTTATGTCATACATTCCAAGGAAAACTCTCATTAAAAACTCAAATACAACAATCCAACTTTACTTATAAAAACCATTGTTAATTGAGTAAAAAAAAGTGTCAAATATAAGTAAAAAATCAAAATCAAGCCATAGAAATTCCAAGTCTAAAATTCTCCCACAGCCTCCGCAAATTGACGCAGCGCGGAATGCCACAGGACACAGGTTCAGCAACAATTCCCGCCCTATAAATAAATCCAGCAATGATCAGCATATTCCCCGTAAATAAACAACTACATCGATTCTCAGCGCCCGGAAACGACGCGCGCCAAATTCTTTCTTACAGAGAGGAAGAGCCACATCTTATCCCACTAACGCAATATCAAAGCCCATACGACCACCCACCTCAGCATCTCCAAAATCCAAACTCCGCACTCTTATATCACAAAACTATTCCTTCCAAAAACAAGCAGAAACTTTTGATTTCTAAGCTAAACAAGCATCGAAACAAGTCGCAACACGCTTCAACGAGCTCTCGGGTGCCCAGAGTAAAAAGACCAAGAAGAAGCCTACATATATATACTCAGAAGTATAAAGCGCTCGTTGGGAAGACAAAGGCGAGCTTATAAATACCTTCTGAGGGCGTTTAGGGCCTGGGTCTTGGAGTCCGGCGCCATCGCCTCGTCCTCGAGCGTCTTCATCGTCCTTTGGAGGTTGCTGGCACTCGCGGCCATCGTCAGCTCTGTCTCGAGAGCTGCGCCGGCGGGAAACGCGCGCGGGAAAATATACGTGTGACGGCGCTTTTCGGCGCGGCCTATACGTGCAGCACCTGCACACACAGAGAGAGCACTGGATGCGTATTTCTACACTTTGCGCCGCCTGGCTCTGCGATGTTCTCTCTTTTTTTCGGACCGTGAGGGGGAGCAGGGGTGCGAAATTCACGTAGATACGCGCGGGAACGGCAGCTCTCGAACTATGCGTGGCCGCGCTCTCGCTTCCGCGAATTTTCAGGCGCGCGCTGCGATAGCGATGGGCGAGTTTTCAATGAGTGTGTAGTGAGGATGAGGCGGGCATGGTGGAGGTTGTTTTTGTTTGTTTATTGATGCGGGGTGTGTTTTGAGAGAGGTTGAGGCTTTTTGGGACGGCTTTTGATTATTTATGTTTGTTTGGAGCGAGAGGGTTTTTTTCTGCATTGACGCGAAAGGCTGGGTGTGATTGGTTGGACGTAGTCACGTGGTTCGAGACTCCGGGTGCGGGATTTAAATGCTTTAAATATTGCAGATTTAAAAAACTTGTCAATGCGGTGAACGTCAGATAGAGATGATGATCGATCGTATAAATTTAATTAATAGACTGGTATGTTTAGTTTAGATTTATAAACAGCATGGAAGTGCACGAAGAAAATCAGCTTTTGCTGAACGCGAACAAGGTTTTTGTTACATCATTAATCGTGAGTTATTTTATATTAAATAATCGCTAATTCAAGGTCATTTGAATAATTTATTGAATTAAAATAAAAATATTTTCATAATACTTGTCAATTGAAAAATAAATTCTTTTAGTCTGGTGGTTTAGCTGGCAGTTTTGTTGATATTACATTGTTTCCAATTGACACTTTGAAGACTCGTTTGCAGAGTGAGTATGGATTTCGAAAATCAGGAGGTTTTTCAAATTTATATAAAGGCTTAACTTCTGTTATATTGGGTTCTGCACCTACAGGTAATGTCAAATAATATGCCTTTTAGAATTAGTGTTTTAAAAATATTTCTGTTTCAGCTGCTTTATTTTTTATTACTTATGAAACTACTAAGCTCTTTTTAATACCAAAAATATCAGAAGAGTACTCACACTTTGTACATATGGGTGCTGCTTCGTTTGCTGAGACTGTAATTATTATAATATAATTAAAAAACATAAGTACATAAAATAAATAGAAAATAAGAATACTTTTTTGTACTTATTAGGTATCATGCCTGATACGTGTACCCGTTGAAGTAGTTAAACAAAGAAAACAGGTCCAACTAGAAAATGTCAATTGTCAAAATCTTAATATTAGATTATTTTATAAAGGATACTGGAGTACTGTTCTAAGAGATGTGCCTTTTAGTCTCATACAATTTCCAATTTGGGAATATTTCAAAAAGACTTGGTCTGATTATACACAAAGGGATATTTTTCCTTTCGAAGGTGCTATTTGTGGAACTGCTGCTGGAAGTATTGCTGCTGCTTTGACAACACCGTTTGATGTTGTAAAAACAACAATAATGCTATCTAATAAAAACAAATCAGACTCAGCAGTTTCTAATATAATAATATCAGTGTACAAATCAAATGGAATCCAAGGGTGAGTAAGTTAATTCTTTAAAAATTAAAAATATAATGTATTAGTGTTTTAAAACATTACAAAATTTTAATCCTATTATAGAAATAAGTTGTCAAAATAGTATCTCAAAATTTTTTTATCATGAAATAAACATATTAGTTTATAAGTTGTAAGTAGTATAATTTTAATATTTACAGTTTCTTTGCTGGTCTTGCACCAAGAGTCACATGGATTTCTGTAGGTGGATTTATTTTTTTTGGAGTGTATGAAAAATCTAAAGCAATTTTGTCTTCATGATTATAAACTATATATAATATTTAGTATACAATAAATATTTGCATGAGAATAAATTCAGTTGAATGTCCTAGAACTTCGATCAAATTCGATTTTTTAAAATGTTTTAACGGATTTGATTTAAACCACAGTTTAAAACATTCTATAATAATATATAAAGTTTTATGAGAAGGAAGAATCTCTGTTTTGCTCATTTTTTTTCGTGCAAAAAATACTATAAGTTAAAAATCATGATATTTGATAAATTTGAAGAATTATAAAAGTGTTAAAAATTTTATAATAACCAAAGCGACTATAAAAAACTACCAAAAATAAGCAAGATCCACCTTAACAGCATTAAATCTAAATATTTCGATTGAATTTCTCAATTTTCTACATGCGTAAAATAATATTTTACGTTTACTGAATCAATAAATATTGTTCGACACACGTGTGAAAATTGATTCTCGCCTTAGCTCGGGCGGTAAACACACCCATGTGCGAAAATCAACTTCTTGGCACTTGTATCGTAATGTATATACATTTCGATACTAGTGCGAAAAAGTGATTTTAGTCTCGCAGGGACGTTGCGTCCAAGCGGGGATGAAAAGTTCATGCAAATTTGAAATCACTTCCTCGTTTATGTATGGAACCGTATTTTTTGATACGACGTGCACAAAGCGAAATTTATCATATACGTTTTGTTGTTCGAGCGTGCGCAAAATCGAGTTTTCCGCACTGACTAGGAGAGGCCACGGAATTCGGGTCACAGATCTTGATGAAACTTTGGAAAATGTTTTTCCGTACCAAAAAATGAACAAAGCCGCAGTTATACTAACGCGTTGAAATACTCGAGTTATGAACACTTGCAGTCTTATTTTAAGCAAAATATGAAAAATGAGCTTCTACTTAAAATGTGTACCACTAAGCTAGACAAATCCTTTATAAATTTCCAATAAAGAACATTAAAATTACGATTCTTTAAAGTTGAGTGACAAAAGTGTACTTAAAATCATCTAAATTTTGACATGTGGAATTTTATAGTTAATCAGTGAAAATACACTGATTGATTTTATTTTATGTATTTTCCTTGCTCAACTTTAAACAATCATAACTTTGGTCCTAATTATTTTTTCTTTATTTTGAGAACGGCAAATTAAGTCTTTATCTCTATAGTTTCATGTTCTTTATTGGAAATTTATAAAGGATTTGCCTAGCTTAGTGGTACACATTTTAAGTAGAAGCTCATTTTTCATATTTTGCTTAAAATAAGACTGCAAGTGTTCATAACTCGAGTATTTCAACGCGTTAG
>JAPYZB010000049.1:0-35860 GCA_030522745.1 Eupelmus kiefferi | reverse complement strand
TCCAAAAACGTCCGAATGGCTCGAGAGTCGGCAGCAAAATGGCAGAGCGTCGGTGAATTTCCAGCAGCATAGCCGTGCGGCATGGCAACAACTTGAACTGATGTCGCTGTGATCGGTCAGGCTGGCCAAACTTAAAAAGTTAATCGAACGAATTTGAATTCGCAAGTAAAGGTTAGCAATTTGCTAATATCATTTTAGAAATTAGTGCATAAATTAAAGTTGTCATTGTTATTTTAAGAAAATTCACATACCGTTTGTAATTATTAAATTAATTGACGAAACCAACGTCGTAAAAAAAACTGCAAAACGGCAACACTACGTCACTGCGTCACAGAAACGTTTATCTCCAAAATTTCGCACTCTCAATCCCACCTCCCACTTCTCTCAAAAAACTCAATCAGCAAAAAAAACCTCAACCAAACCCCAACAATACCATAGATACTCATCTCTGACAATACCCACATTCGCAAACTCCAAAACAACACAATCAGCAAATCTCCCCCCCACCCCTCACCAACAACGCAATTATCCAGCTCCAACTTCGCGCATATAACCAGGCAGCCGCCACTTGTAGCCTACTTCGCGGCTTCGTACGGATCTTATCCCGCGATTCTCGTGCGATATACAAAGGATAGAAGAGGAAAACACTCGGCTAGAAAGAGAAAGACAGAGTCAAGAGTGAAAAGAGAAGAGGCCCGCAGAGTTCGCGCTTCTATGTGTGTTTTCCCTCGTCGCGAAGAGCGGCTGTACTCGGCGCTGCGGAGAGAGAGACAGACTTTTATTTTAATTGAAACGATTCCGCGCTCTCCAGACACTAACCGCGCGCGAAACGTCGCAAAGTAACGCGCTCTCCCCCCGGGACAACCCAGCAGCCACGCTGTGTTTGTTTTTCTTTTTTTTTATAGTTTTTAATTTATTAAGGGCAGATAAAGCCGAGAGCGGCTGTGTTTCTAGCGCGCACGAAGGAAACACGCGAATCAAGGAAAAATGGGAGTACCAAAGTTTTTTAGATACATTAGCGAAAGGTATCCCTGCCTAAGCGAGAAGCTAAAGGAGTATCAGGTATTTTGGAGACGGATTTGTGCTTTTTTTTCGCCCTGTGGGTTGCTGAGATGCGATGTTCGAGGGGGCATTGATTATTTTTGTGCTTGTGGACTGTTGTGATAGTGGATGCTGTGGATTTTGGAGTGGAGAATCGCGCGGCCCTTTGTCTTGCTTGGGAATGGGTTACGGGGGAAGGGTGATGAGTTTTTGGGGGATTGGGCTTTTTTTATTGTTATTAACATAACCTGGTGGAATGTTATTGTTGTGGGTCTACGGTCGCTGAGATGCATGTGGCTTTGGGTGTCGAATGAAGGATGTTGCTTTTTATTGCGGACGATTGGATAATTATGTTTTTGTTGGGAACTGTGATGGTTTTGGGCATTGGTGGAAATTTTGGACTTCTGTTTATTTTATCGTTTAGTTCAGAGTTATATTGTGGATGTTATCTTAGAATTTTGAAGATTCATTCCTTTCGTTAAATTTGTTATATAAATTCAAGATCATTCTTGAGTACCCAAGTTCTTTTTTTGTGGATTTTCAAAAGTAGATTGTATGTTAAATGTAAATAAATATTTATTAATGTTCAAACGCTGGTAATAATCATTTACAGTTTTTTTTAAATACGATTCATGCAAGAATAGAATTCTTGATTTAATTCTAATAACCTAAAAGTATAAAAATTATAACTAGTTTATTTCATGAATGAGACTTTTTTTATTCAGTCTATTAAAGCTACAATGTTATCCAAGGTTATTTAAATGTTATCTATATTTATTTACATGTATCAATGCAATATCTATGCTTAGCTATATTTTAAAATATAAGAACTGAAATTTTTTTATATCAAAATTGATTTAACTACTTTTTTCTTTACAGATTCCTGAGTTTGATAATTTATATTTAGATATGAATGGCATTATTCACAACTGTTCTCATCCAAATGATGCTGATGTATCATTTCGTATAACAGAGGAAACTATATTTAAAAACATATTTCATTATATAGAAATATTGTTCCGCATTATACAGCCCCAGAAGCTGTTTTTTATGGCTGTGGATGGTGTGGCACCTCGTGCCAAAATTAATCAGCAGAGAGGACGTCGTTTCAGAGCCGCGAAAGAGGCTGAAGTACAAGAGGCCAAGGCAAGAGCCAAGGGCCAAGAAATTCCTAAAGAAGCGAGATTTGACTCTAACTGCATTACACCAGGAACAGTATTTATGTCAAAACTTAATGAACAGTTAAAGTATTTTATTACATATAAAGTATCCACTGATAAGTTATGGCAAAAATGTAAAATTATACTTAGTGGATCTGAGGTAAAAATATCACTTTACTATTCTACTTTATCCATTTTAATTTTTATTTAAATTATGGAATAAATAATATCATGTCAATAAGTTTGAAGACAGTATTTTTAAGAATACAAATTTTTAAAATTTTGGAATTTTTATTTGATAAAATAATTTTATTCTTTATTTAATTCAAAGTAATAACTGAAACTATATTGTTAAAAGATTAAAATTATTATTTATCACACAGGTACCTGGAGAGGGCGAACACAAAATAATGGACTATATTAGATATATGAAAGCCCAACCAGATTATCAAGGAAATACTCGTCATTGTTTATATGGTTTAGATGCAGATCTCATAATGTTAGGTTTATGTTCACATGAACCACACTTTTCATTACTTCGTGAAGAAGTAAAATTTGGCAAAGCTCAAAAGAAGATTTTAACTCCTGAGGAGACTAATTTCTGTCTTCTACATTTGTCATTGATGAGAGAATATCTTGAACATGAATTTTCTCCAGTCAAAGACAAATTAACCTTCAAGTTCGATATAGAAAAAATAATAGATGACTGGATTTTAATGGGTTTTTTAGTGGGAAACGATTTTATTCCACATTTACCAAATTTACATATTGAAAATGGTGCACTGCCAATTTTATACAATGCATATATGGAAATATTGCCAACTTTAAATGGTAAGTTGTATTGATTTTGGAAATTATATATTTATCTCTGTCTTAATGATTATATTCAAATAAAATAGAATTAAAATTATATAAAATTTTTCACAGGTTATATAAATGAAGCAGGCACTTTAAATTTGGAACGTTTTGAAAAATTTATGGAAAAACTTGGACATTATGACTTAGAACAGTTTGACGAAATTTATGCCGACCTGAAATTTTTTGAAGCTAAAACAGGTAGACGGCTTAATGAAACTGAAAGAAGTAGTAAAAGTTCTCCAGATGAAAATGCATCGCCAAAGAGAACAAAAAATAAAGCCTTAGATGCTTTAATAATGGCTACTGAGGCCGAGGTAATTTACATTTTAACTTTTTGTATAATTCGTTTAATTGATTAGATGATTTTATTACTATCTTTTTGTAATTAGTTAGGTGAATCTGACGAAGATGACGATGATGAGGAAGAATCTGATGAAGATACTGATATGCATCTTGAATTTGTACAGCATAAGCGTGATTATTATATGAATAAAATGGAATATGCAAATGTCGATGCGTAAGTGATGAAAAAAGTTTTTAAACGTATTAAGCATAAAAATATTAATTCAATGATTTCTTTTTAGGGATATAATGCGTTCCCAAGCCGAGGGTTATATTAGGGCGATTCAGTGGAACCTTCATTATTATTACAATGGATGTTGTAGTTGGTCATGGTATTATCCGCATCATTATGCGCCCTTTATTTCAGATATCAAAAATTTTAAAGACTTAAAACTAGAATTCGATATGGGAACACCATTTTTACCATTCGAACAACTGTTAGCAGTTCTTCCAGCTGCTAGTAAAAGCTTATTACCTGTAGCTTATCATGGGCTAATGACTGAAGAAAATTCTCCTATCATTAAATACTATCCTGTAGACTTTAAAACAGACTTAAATGGTAAAAAGCAAGAGTGGGAAGCAGTCGTTTTAATTCCACTAATTGACGAAAAAAATTTGTTAAAAGGTGATCAAAAGTTTAATTATCTTATTTAAAATATTATCTAAATATCATAATTCTAAAAATTTTAATTTTAATTTATAATTAATTTACTTTTTTGCAACTAATACAGCAATGGAACCATGTAATGCAATACTAACAGCTGATGAAAGAAGACGAAATCAGCATGGACCAATGTCAATATTTACATATTGTGAAAAAGAACAAGGAATTTACGAAGCACCAGAGTACTTCCCTAGCATTCGAAGTTTTGCGCAAATGAAATTAGTAAATAGAGAAGAAATTCTAATACCTTTAGACAAACTAGTTAAAGGCTTATGTAAGGGAGTTCAGCTTAGCGTTTACTATCCTGGATTTCCGACGTTACAGCACATTCCACACACAGCCTGCTTCGCAAAAGCTAAGGTATTTTATTTTTTAATGTTAAAAAATTTGATTTTAGAATAATTTTATTCGATAAAGATATTAATCTATCTTTTATTATAGGTGAAAGTATTTGAGCAACCATCACGACGAGAAAACATGATTCTCACGGTTCTACCTAAAGAAAATCCACCATTGGATGAATTGGCTAAGAAATGGATCGGCAAAACAGTGTTTATCAGTTGGCCACATTTGGTAGAAGCATTTGTAGTGGGAGTATCCAATTCACTTATTAAAATCAGTATCAACAGTCCAAAGCAAGTAGTAGATGAAAACACTCTTTTCAATAAAGAATCTACAAACGAAGTTACTTCATCGTGGAACACCCAAAGAAAATTAATAATGGAAAAGTAGGACAAGTGACCTTCTAATAATTATTGATCTATGACTAACGGACCACCATAAATATAATTTTTAAATCTTACTTTTCAGCTATAAAACTCGCCTGGGTATAGACGTGGGAGATATAGAAATTCTCATACACGCCTGCCCGATTATCGGCAGACAGTACGTCTACGGATCGCAGGGTAAAATGACTCTCGAAAAACAATGGAACGATAACGCAATGGCTTACGCTTATCAAGTCGTTCTCTATGACATTACGGTTCATAACCAAGATTTCATACAGTTTAAATCAATTACCGATGTTTTTAAACCGAAAACAATTTGCTTCATGCTGGGACATCCGCACTATGGTGCAATGGGAGAGGTTTGTTTTATCTATATTTTATTTTAACGTTGTTATTAAAATAGTATTTTAGAGTAACTTTAATATTGTATCAAATTATATCCTTTGAAAAGAGTTTTTGACTCATTTAAAAAGAAGAAATACTTTCAGATTTGTATAGCAAGTTTAATCACAGGACAATTCATCATTGAGTTTAAAACTTAATTTAAAGAAACTTAATTTAACATAAATTGAAAAAAATAATAACTTTTAAAAATTTTACTATTTATTACCAACTTAGCTTAAAATTATAAATAATTCATATTCTTGGATACATTTTAAATATAAAATATCTTTATTAGGTTACAGAAGCAGGAGTAGATTTAAAAACAAGTAGAATAAAAGTATCAATGAGAGTGATACCAGAACCTAACTTCGATAAAATACGGCAGTTGCAGGCAGACACAAGAATGAGATATATGCCTGGCAACATAGCTGCACAGCGTTTAGGTATAAGTAGTCACCTTCTTAGCAGAATAACAGGTACAATTTTTGTAATAAATGGAGAAAATCCGGAAGGTGGCAATTCTAGCAAGCATAATGTTGGCTTGAATCTTAAGTTCAATAAAAAGAACGAAGAAGTAAGTTTTTATTAGTGAAATTGAAAGAAAACTTTTTGGTTACTTTATTTAATTTTGTTTTTAATTAAAGGTACCAGGCTTTACGAAAAAAGATAATAACGGCGTATGGTTGTACAGCGTAAAGGCCGTTGATTTAGTACGAAGTTATATGAAAAAGTTCCCTGAACTTTTTGATCGTTTAGAGCAAAATCTTTTGTCGTCCGATATGTTCCTGAAAGAGCACTTATTTCCTGAGAAAGGGTAATTATCCCCTTTAAATTATATGTAAATACTAAACTTCATAGTCTGGTAACTAAATATAACTTGTACAACTTTTTACTTTCTTCCTACAGTAACGAAGCGGCGGACGAGACAGTCGCCTGGTTAAAAGAGCAACAGAAGATTCTAGGCACAATACCGCGCGCTTGCGGCGTTGAAGAGCTTGAGCCGGAAATTGTACAGGCTATCGAAAAGGAAATTGATGAGCCAGTGCCGCCGGACCAGAAGGTCAAGACTATCCTCATGCAGGTCAAACCGCATCTATTATACAAGCCCGGACTAAACTCGGGTAGCGTGCCGCCTGATCCAAGAGCCCAGCATCGATTGTTTGATCGAATTATTAGCGTACGAGAAAGCTTTACGGTGCCTGTCGGCTATAAGGGCACCATTATTGGTATACAGAAAGGGGAAAGCGCATTACTCAACATGTATGAAGTGTTGTTTGACAAGCCTTTTGCAGGTATTTTATTATTCTAAGTAACTTTTATTTAATTCTTAATAATAATAACTTAATTTATACAAATGAAAAATTTATAATAGTTTATTTATAAATGTACATATTTTTAAACGAATTATCTGTATTTCATAGTTTATTAAAATATAGACAAATACCATTTTATTATCATTTTCTTATGTTAAAAGAAATTTTTAAATAATTTTAGGTGGACTGGTAATTCACAATTGTTCTCCGAACCGAAGTTATCGACTGGCAGCGACGGACTTCATTAACATAAGTTACGGTATCCAGATCGAGAACAAGAACAATGTCTCTAAAGTAACCGTCGCTTCTCCAAACTGGCGGCAACAGGTGCAGCAGCAGCAGCAACCATCCCCGAACTCTAATAACCCGCGAACCGCCGATCTTGCCTGGCGACAGCCAAATCCTCAGCAGCTACCGCATCCGTTCCAACAGCAGCAGCCACCTGACCCGGCCACACTCAATAGTTTCTATCCGTCTTTCACAAAGAATGGAGGTCCGAACAACAAACGTGTGCCGCCACAACAGCCCAATGCAGGTGGTAGGCCGAGGCCTGGAGGATTTAACGAATCACCTAGCCACGGGAGAAGACCTGATCAGCAGCAGCAAACACAATTCCCGAATCCGCCGGTAGTTCTGCAAAGATTCCAGGATCAAGGCAGGAATCCGGGATTACCACCACCACAGCAGCAGCAGCAACAGCAACAGCAACAACGCAATCCACAAAATCCGCAACAAAGAGGTCCACAGTCCCAAGCTCCTTCTGAGTTCCAGGCATTATGGAATGAACTTCACAAGATACAGGTTTGTAAAAATTTTATTTTAATCCGTCGATTTAAAAAATGAGAACTAAATGAAATTTAAAAGGTTTTAGTTGATAAGACTTTCGTTTATTTGCATTTGAAGGACGAAATAATGAAGTTTATTTGTATTTTTTATTCAACTTATTTGTTAAAATCAATTTTTCTTGTGTGTAAGTTTTTTAATTTTGCGTGCAAATAAAAAATAATCAAGAAATTTTTTTATAATTTTTGGAAAACATTGCTCCATTAAGCATTATCAAGGAAATTGCTTAGTTAAAAATAAATTAAAATATATCTATAAAAATATCTATAATTTAACTAAATTTTATATCAATATTTTAAAATAAAATTTATATTTTCCATTATATAATATTAATTATTCCTTATTAAGCCCAAATGTGTAAATAAGTGCAAATTAGAATTACACTCGTTTTAGGAAAAAAGATCTAATGGTGTAGTTTACTTATAGCTAAAAATACGAATCGAAGTCTGACAAGTGGGTTTTTACTTCTTTTGCTATATCTTCGAACTTTTCGAGCTTAGCGGCAAAATACATAAATGGTCACAAAAAAAGTGCGCACAATCGACCCAATCGAGGCGTCGACTGACACGACTTTGGGGTCGCTAGCGAATGACCTTCTGAATTCGCGACCTAAAGTGACTGATAACGTAGGCGCTAAAATTTGCCGTCGAATCAACATACGAATAAAATGCGTAATCTGAAAAAGGTTAATTTGTATTAAATTACTATAATATATTTTTATTGCAGAAACCAATGGAGCCACCGAAAAATCAGGCTCCACCCCCGGCAAAAGAAAAGCCAAACTTACCACCGGCTTCTGCGACTAAAGATTCGGTAAGTTAACTAGATTTTTTAAATAATGTTTGAGGTATAGTAATACTGTAGCGATTCATATACTCGATAGTTTTTTTTATCAGAAAAAACTAATCGAAACTCACAAGTAGTGAGAGACGAGTGTGGTAGAATAATAACAAGAATGATTACAGCTTGATTTAAGGGTTAAGGGATTTTAAATTGATGTGTGTTGTTCACGCGTAAAAAACTTATATTGAATGTGTAAAACTAATAGATTTTTCTTTCTTTGGTTTTTACGCAAGCAGTCATGGAAAAATCAAAATTGGGTAAATAAATTAGTAATTAGCAAACAGTAGTTTTGGTGTTGTAGAAATTTATGCTATTTAAATTTATTATTATTTTTCTTTAAAATTTCTTTTGACTTATCATACACATATTTGATAATTTATTTCTAAAAAAAGAAATATTAAAATTATTTTAAAAGCATTTTCATAAATTTAGATAAAACTATGTCATACTATAAACAGTATTCAAAACTATATGTCCTTACTTTAAAATTTATATGGTATACTTTTATTTCTAAATTTTAAATAACAAATTATAAAATCGATTGTAATAAAAAAATTTTTATTAAAATTATTTGTTCTTTAAATTACTATAAATAAAATAAGGATTATCTGAATGCCTTCATTAATATAAATAATATAATTTTTTTTTAAATTATAAATAATCTCATCTTTCAAATGCACACTGTTTTTGTAATCACTATTCGTTTTCTGTAGTGTTTTAAATGTGTTAAAATATCTTTACTTTTCTTTTTAGTTAAGTAGACGTCTTATTACTTATAGTTTTGTTGATAGATGCTTATTATGTAGAAAACGATAATTTCAAAGCATTTTCTTCTTAAATTAGATAAGAAGTATATCGTCGTAATTGCAGATACTCTCTTTTCTGATCTTTTCACCTTTATCTTTTCTTAAATGTGTAGTGCAGTATAAAAATATTAAATTTTAACGATAAAATATGAATTTAAAACTCTCGCAGCCTCAAGACCCGAGTGCATTCTTGAAAGCAATGTTGAAAATATCCGACGAAAGTACACAAAGCAACAAACCGTCCTCTTCCGGCCCGAGCACGGCGGCGCCGCCGGCAAACAAACCCTTAGCATTTCCGCAAGCACCAAAAGCGACTGACACTCCGCCCTTGGTGCAACAGTTATTCGATGTACGTTGCTAACATACTTGTCATAATTCTTTTTTATGATTTATATATGAACGCTTTTTTGGGATGCATAAAGTTTAATTGTTTTTCTTTATTTATGAAACATGACCCTAATCATTCGCTTAAGCTTTAATAAAAATATTGTTTACTAAAATTTTCATAAATGTAATGTTGATTTCTTTAATAATCTGAAATATTAAAAAATTAAAAAGATACATTTTATTATTTGTTAATGCATTAACTGTTTAAAATACGTATGAGAACTTAAAACTTGCAACGAAAAAAAAGGAACAAATTATGAAAATTTTAGTAACTTCAAATTTCATATTTAACAGCAATAATTTAATTTTATTTACTTTTCAGCATGCTCGCCAGGCGGAGATAAAAAGCGGCAAAAACATCTGGTATTGTTCGCAGCTACTCTCGTACTTCCAGATCCTTGGAACCGGCTTTCCCCGCTACGTTTATTGTCAGAACAAAGAGAACCGTATCTGCGCTCAAATAATCCTACCTGATATGCGAACCTTCTACGGTGATTTTTGCCTCACGCACGCCGAAGCTGCTGAGAACACCGCCAAGAAGGTCTACGAAGTAAGTATCGAGATCACACAAGCTTATTTAGATTTGTATACATCATACTTTTATAGTCTAATACAAATTATACGTAGGTACTCTTATTAGAATAGTAATTCCTTTAAATATTTCGAGTAATGAAAGTAGGTGAAATTTCTATAGACCGTTAAAATATCATAAAATAATATAATTTTATGGAATTGCAGGAACTGAAATTGGACAAAGCTATGCCAAGAGGCGTGCAAACAGTGAATCCCCTCCGTCCTCCTCCTCAGCAATGGTTTAACAATCGTGTGAATAACGTGCGTCAGCCTGCACCACCGCCGGTAAAACCTATGCTGCCAGCAGGCTTTCCGCAGGTGCCTATGATGAGTGGCGTACCTATGCCACCCATGCCCAAATGGAGATCGATGGTTCCACAGCAGAATCCAGTGCCCTTTGGCCCGATGCATGGACAAGCGCCGCCGCAACAACAACAACAGCAAAGGTTCCCTCAGCCACCACTGGGTAATAACATGGACAACAAAACCAACAGACAGGATCCGTTAAAGAAGGGCACGCCTTTTGTGCCACTGCAAGCGCAGAAAAAATCTACGAGAAAGCAGAACAGTACGGAGGAATCGAAGCCGCAACAACAGCAAAAGCAGCAGCAGCAACCGAAGCCACAGCAGCAGCAGAAGCAGGAGAAAAAAGAGACAGCGGATAAAAAAGTGGAACCGAAGCCTAAGGAAAATGCTCCTGTGGTACGTTGCTTTTATTTTAAAAAGATTACTCATTTTGAAAATAAATGTGTAAAAAAAATAAATACTTGATTTTTTTTTTTTTTAAATACATTAAGGTAATATAATCTATATTTATTAATTTAATAATCTTGTAGGAATCCAAACAAGAAAATATCAGTAGCAATAACAAAGTTACGGAATCAAATCAAAATAGCAGTCAAACGCAAAATGCTCAAAAGACTCAAAGAACTGTCAAGCAAAGACGATCGAGAGTCGCCGCCAAATTTCAGTCTGACCCAATGGCTAACGGCGGTGACCGACAATGAATAAATGATAATTTATTATCAATGGAAAACTCGTAACACGTGCATAGATGTAATGAAAAATATTTCCAGCAAAAGTGATTATTTATTAAGGACAATCTTCCCTTAATTCGACGAGAATCAATAGTTATTACTTTAGTTCGATAGTGCGAAAACGATTTTAATGTAGTTCTGTTTTTACAACGATGCAGCTGTTGTCGATACTTGTCAACTGAGATTAAATGTATTAGAAAGTACGTGTTCTCGATCTATAATCGAATTAAGATTTAAAAAAGAAGAAAGTGAGAAAAAAAATGAGTTTTATTTTTGTAAAAATGATCTATTCAAAGTATTGTAAATCATTAAGTGCTTTTTATACAGAGAATGTGAAAGCGATCGTTTGTACAGCACTTATTCGATTATAACGTTAAATTAATTTTAATCCTCTCTGTATAAATTGGCTTTTGTTGAATCATCGTTCTGCATAATTATTAAAACAACTTGCAATAGTGCTTTTGCAAAAAAAATGTACCGAATTTTTACTATAGAATGTTTATACGATGCACTCGTCAATTTTTTATTTTATATGAATATATACAAAATAATTTTTAGTTCATTTTAAAACAATATGTCTTCATTGGCAAAAAGTTTACACAAGATTCTGGAATTATGATTAAGGATGATGACAAAAATAAATAAATTGCTTCTGTAAATTTGCAAAATACATTTCTTAGATATGAATAAATAATTCAAAAATACATACATAATTTTCTTTCCTGCCAAGGCAATGCAATCCTGACAGAACAACTGTTTAATCAGTCTCTGCATTATAGTCAATTTTTACTTAATACCACACATTTCTTTCAGAAAGACATGACAGTCATTGTATAAATCTTGAATGATCACATTTTAAAAAGATTCAATTTTAATTTCATCTTATCTTTATTAGTACCTCGTATTCTTTTGTATCTACAAAACTAAAACAAAAACTTCTTTCTTATTTCGTCGTTAAATAATATTTTTAAAAACTTTTAGGAATGTTAGCATTAAGTGTTTATAAAAAGAAACTTGCTGTACTCACTAAAAATGTTAGCAGTATTAACGATAGATTAATTTTTGATCATCAGTTTAAAAAAAATCAGGCAGACTTAAGCATACTAGCACTTTGTTAAAATTAATCACTATCTTTCTAATGAGTACGGCAGCATTTATTTCAAGATTTAAAATGACTTCCTTTTCATTTGAATTAATTATTTCAAAAGTAGCATGTTATTTTATTCTCGCATTCGTATATATTATGTACAAATCGTAAGTCGGGACTACTTTACAAACCGACCGTAGCCTGTCGGCAATGCAAACTAAAGTCCTTCAGTTTCTCGTACAAACGCCGCTTATTAGTGCGCTCTCGTAGAACGTCTTGCGTAAACTTTTCCTTCTGAGCCTCGGGCACGATAGGTGCAGTGCTATCAGACAGAGCCAATCTGAGCCACTGAGCCGTCCACTCCAGACAGGTTTTGTTAAGAGCTAAAAGTACTTCCGCGTGGGGTTCTAAATTATTTCGTGGCACACCTCCTCCTGAAAATTGTAAATACAGAGAATGATAAGAAAAGTTAACAAAAATTTATTATTTCTTATAACGAGATTAGTTCTGAATTAACTTTGAATTTAAAATGAAATCAATAAAATATTAAATTATTAAACTGTTTTTTGACAAATTTTAAATTATTAGTTAATGAGATGAATAAAGGACAATATTTATTAAAAAAATTTTTATTTAACTTATTAATCTTAATAAATTATTAACTAATTGTTGAAGATTGAAATAATTATTGCAAAAACAATTTATGCCAAAATAAATAACGTCTTTTAATTCCTTACCTACACATTGTAGAATTACACATACTAATTCTTGGCCAATTGGCTGAATAAAAGTTTGTAAATGAGGGCTTTGAGTTATTGCATGCGTTAAGAAACTTCCAGCCGCTTTCACAGGACCAGTCTCCGGTAAAAGTAGACAGGCAATTCCTGAAATATAATAACACCTGTTACATACTGTTTTTTATTATTACATTAGATTAACCATACAAAACAAATATTATCGCCCTTACCCTTATAAGTGAAAATTCACATTTTGAAATTAAAATGTTTTTAAATAATATGTGAATACGATTTTTTAAAATAGATTATAATTAATTTTTAATTATTCTTAACAAGTATTAAAACTATTGCTATAAAGTTTTTAATGTTTAAGCTCTAAAAAAGAATGGAAATTCAAAGAAATAAATCTAATTAAAGTTAAAAACAAATAAAATTAACGATTCATAATTATTCAAAGTGAAAAATTTATTTTTTACTGTATAAAAGGAGCAACATTTAGAGTGGCTATATATTCAGTCAAATTAGTCTTTTAACTAATTTCCTGAATTTTATGTACAATTCTTTAGTTTACAAATGCTTAAAAATACAGAACTTTAAGTGATATTTTAATAAAGTTCATGATAATCGAATGAAATTCATTTCTCATTGTTCATCATTATTATCACTGCTCGTTATTAAACATTAATTCAATCCTTAGTCCAAGTCTTAATTCCAGTCTTAGTTGTTATCAGCAGCCTTCTTATCTTTCAATTGACGCAACAGGTTCATTTCATTCTTCTTGACTACACTAAATTTCTTCTTCAAATGATCGATGACCGACAGATTATTGAGAAGGATATTATTGTAAAACGATTTAAGCTCGTTAAAAGCCTCCTCATGTTCCTTGAGCAGCAGGTTTGCATGCTCGTTTTTCCTTTCTTCCACCTCGGCCATCTCAATATTGTGCTTCAGAGAGAACTGCGTGTGATATGCTGCTAGCTTACTGTCATACTTTGTCTGCCTGTTCACGCAATCCTTTTTGAATTCATCCTTGATCTTTTCTACAATCTTTCGCTGCTCCAGTTTTATCGCATGGCTCTGGTTCAAATTCGCCAGATTCGCCTCGTTCTCGATCTTCAGATTGTTGTTGTTGTTCGTGAAGATCTCGGTTTTCTTCTGCTGAAACTGATTCTGAAACTTTTTGAGCGCAACTATGTGCTCGATGTTGATGTTAGCTGCCTCGGTCTGGTAGGTGTGGATGAGATAGGCGGTCCTCTTTCGCTGCAACATAGCATCGGTCTCCAGCCTCTTGTTGAAGTCCTGAGACTCTTTTTTGAGCACTCGGTTCGCAGTACGACATTCGTGCAGCTGCTGCTTGGATATATCCCAGAATGTCTGGATGTTGTCGCGCTCTATTTGGAAATAGTTTCTCTCTTCTCGTTCGCGTTCTATTTCCTCGACGAGCTTAGCTGCGTAGGCTTCCAGCTGCTCTTTAGACATTTTCGAGATGTCCACCGCTGCACTTTGCTCCTTGCCGCCCGGTTTTGACGCCATTTTTTAAAAATTTATTTATGATACTTTCGTTAAACTTTATGAAGACTAGAACTGTGTGGATACAGTTTTGATTCTTAATGAGATGACTGATGCTTATAGTTGGGGGTTATTGGCACGACTAATTTATCGATTTAATATGGTGCTGGATACACAGCGAAGTTGCTTGGATACTAAGTAAACGAAGCTGTTTGAACTCGGAAGTGCCGGTACCGGCAGGTGTATTTTTTTTTTTAGAATTTTAATATTTTTGGGTTACTTGATATGTTTTGTTCAAGAGATTAAACAGTGAACTTGTACGTGAACATAAATATCAATAATCATTCTTTTGTTTACAACAATGTTATAAGTTACATTTATATATAGTTGAATCAAGTTTTTAATTGTGTTTGTTTTTTAAATTTATTTATATTTATTCTTTATTGTATTATTTTATTGTTTTATATTATTGCAGTCAAATTTTACTACTACTGTTAATGTTGATAAACTTTTATAAAGCTTCGAAAAATTTTAGAAAAGTCATTTATATTATCTATTTTTTATATATAAATACAGTACGTGATAACAAATAATAAGTTAATAATAAGCTTTCCACCTAAACCATTAACAATTACGCAATTATGGAAACGGTAACTAAACAGTAAAAAAACTCACCGCAGCGAAGCATCTCAGGCACTTGATCTGGAATCTGAAGCAGCAGTCTTGCGTTCTTCTTGCACACCTGGGCCAGCAATCCCAGATAAGCCTCGAGCAAATCCGAGAGTTCCGACAGATTACCGTTCATCTGTCGGCAGGTGGCCACACCGCGCAGTGTCAGACCGCTGATCTCGCTGAACAGTGGAGCTATCACGTTGTTGGGATCGCGGCCGAAGAGCAGGACTAGCTGCTTCAGAAAATTGAGTGCCGCAGGATGAGCGCGCGTCTTGTACGACACACTCAGCAGTCCGATAAGGGGTTTGGCCTCGCGTTCCGGATGGCGCAGTGATGAGAGGGACTTGGTCGCACAGTTGTGCATTGCGTCCAGTACTGTATCGTCCCGGCTCCACTGCGGATGGTAGACGATCTGAAAAGCAGGTTATTTTATTAATTGATAATTTTGATTTGTAATTTAATTTTTTTTTTCAGTTTATATAAAGAAGCAAAATTTTAGCATAAATGTATGAAAATTAAAATTAAAGTAGATATAGGCACAATATGGCCAGACTTAAATGATTGTATTTCAGTATATATCTTGGATTGTTATATGGGAACATTGAAAACAAAACTATCAAGATATTAAGCTGTTTTACATAAATTAAAAGATTATGTGTATCGTAATGTATGCATAGTTATTATATGTATGAAATACAATCTGGTTACCAGATATTAAAGTACTTAATCTAAATATAATCTTACCCCCTCAAAAATAGGTAACAATGCCTCGAGCACTGCGTTGCCAATGGCCCCTTCCAGAGTCGAGAAGAACGTGGTGATCATCTTTAGTTGATTCGCAACCGCCACTTGAGCCTCGTTCACGGGTAGCTGTAACAGCTCCCTCAGCCTCACTACGCATAAGCCGAGCGTCGCCTCGAGATGAGACAGCTGCTCTTCCGTCGTTGTCAACGAGTTGAGCAACTTGCCGGCCGCGTACATGAGCCTGAGTCCCTCGCCTCCGCCTGGTGAAACGTTCGGCAAGGTACGGCCGATCGTCTCGAGAATCGAAGGCGCTAGAGGCGCCAAGTGGTCACCGCATTCTCTCGCTATGTCCTTCAGGGCCATACTGGCAGCAGGAGCAGTGATCGGACCATTGGTTAAACCTAGCACAACCAGGTGTAGCGCGCGCTCCAGCCAAATAGGATGTTGACCGATCCATTCCGCGTAGTCGCCTATCGTCGAGCACGCACAGCACAAAACCTGTTTTTCAATTTTTTTTTAAATTAATTAATTTGATTTGTTTTTTGATGCAATGAAAGGTAAGTTTTAATTTACTTACTTCCCGGGGGTAGATTCCATAAGGTACGTGTGAAAGCATTAAGTCCATTATCGCCGAGACGTAGTGAGACTCGTTTCTACCTACATTATCACAAAGTGCTTTGAACGCATGGATGGTCGATTCGACCTCCGTCCATTTAGAAACGTCGTCGTGCGATTGACTTAATCTCTGGCCGAGAAGTATAAGCAGATCTTCACGAAGTACGTTGTAACAGTAAATTAAAGTGTCTGCAGCGTCTTGCCTACAAACAAAAATATTTGTTTATATAATGTAATGAAAGACAGTTTAACTGTATCACACTGAGAAAAAAAGTGAACAACTGTAGTACCTGTAACAACGGAGCAGCTCTCGCTCCTCTGGTGTTCCAGCCTCGCTTGGTGTTGAAGGAAGGGTGGCCTTTCGGAGTAGAGCCTGAGCCAATCTTGCGTAGATAGGCCGAAGAGCAAACACGGCCTGCTTTTCAAATGGCTGATCTAGCGTTGCCAGATCATCCTGTAAAGCGTACCAAAAACCAAAGGGTATACAACTACGCCTTTCGTCTAGTGGATAACGACCTTGCTGCTCTGAACATTCCAATAAGAACTCTATTAACTTTTGAGAAGTCCACTTTTGTTGCTCATTGGCGGCGTCGTCGCTGGCCAATGCAAGTAGAAAACTGCGACTGTGAGCTTCGCCGAAGGCCGTCAGGATCTCGTAGTAATGTTTGGCACCTTGCTCCTGAACCATGCAAATTAAGCTCTTTGCCCACTCCCAGAAAAGTAGAGGCCGCTTGTACAGTTCTGTGTGAGTTACCACGATCGTTAGGCACTCTTGGACAACTTCCCAGCCATGACTATTGTCACCTTCTAGATCATCCCTGTTAATGCAATTTTTATTTAATGAGTAAAATTAGTAAATTTAACAGTAAATAATTATAGAAATTGTGTGTAAGTACCTGTTTGGTAAGTATCGTGCTGCTGCATGCAATAGGTGAGGATATATTTGACCAATTGTATCCAATGGTAATTGACCAAGCTTTAACCAAGAAGATGTACATTCTATTCCTAAGAGGAATAAGGCATCACTACTACTATCATTTGAGCGACTACAAGAAGAAAAAATTTGCTCAAGAAGCCACGTAGTCTTGCACCAATTACTTAGAATGCTTTCTCTTAATTTTATTTGTTTTATTGACTGCCGCCTATCAAACTAAAAAATTTAGAATTAAACTCAAATTCTTCTTCTACAATTGGAAACAATTCAGGTGAAATATTATTTTCTTTACGTAAATTGACGAATTATCATTGAATAAAAAACTTATTTAAACTAAATCACTTTTACTAACAACAATAAATAATAAAGTTTCAGCAAAATCTTAATCCTAATAGAATTCTTGACATCTTCAACATTCAAAATTGATGTTTAATTTATTTATTAAGCAAGAATAAAATTAGTATGTGCCAATGCATAATTACATACAATTTAAGTAAAAATATATATTGCACTTGAATTGAAAATACTACTCTTGTGTTTGTTTACTATGGGTGGAATTATATTTACTTCTCTTGGGATGGCTTCAAGCACCCTCAAGAGTAGAGTTACTGTCTCAGGTGAACTAAATGGTAAAACAGATATAAGCTCATCTACCATACATTTTTCTTTGTCTTCAGTTTGCGATAAGCCATAATTAGCCATAAAAGCAGCCAACTAAAATGTAAAAATATAAATTTTAAAAACGTAATCTCCTATAATCACAATTTTAATTAAAAATATAATTTTAAATTTAAATCTCATCTTCAACAAACTCTTAATATAATATTGAAAAAAAAAAGATAGACTTGCACTGTATATAAATAATTAAAGTTTAACTAAAACAAAATCACTTTGTTAAGAGTTTAAAGATAAAGTCATTTTTAGTTTAAATACTTTAAAGTATAGGAATGTAAGATTACATTTATGTATGAATATTTATACGCAAGATATATAACATTTAAATATTTTGGTATGAATTAATAAATAAATCAGTCAATTTACCGCTTGACACAGCCTTGATAATACAAGTTTGGAAGTTGCAGGACATTTCAGAACTTCAAGTATTCGAGCTTGTAAAGCTAAATATTCTGATTTTGGCACTTCTTCCCACTGTTTAGAAATTTTTGCATGCAAAGTTGTTGCAGCAAAAAATTGCACTTCTCCTGTCTGGACATAAAATTTTATTTTATTTGAATTATATACAATAAATTTAAGATATTTTATAGATCCATTTACTATTTATTTGATTTTAATTAATATCTTAACATTTCAGATGTTATTTATCTAAATTTCATAGAATTCATTGCTTCATTGCTTTATTACTTCAAAATAAAAGTAACCTTTGAATATTTGAAATTAATGCATACAATAAAAAAAGGATTAAAGTATCACATAAAAAAAAATCTATAAACCACATTAAAATACAAATCCATACCTTCGACGAGTCCAACAACTGCCAAACAAAGGTCCAGGCCTCAGGCGATGCCTGGACCTGCAGAAGCCAGGCATGAGCCTCATTGTCGCCGGAGGCATAAAATCTTTTCACAGCATTCTCAACGGCAGTTGCATGATCCATGCCCCGCTCCTTCCTTTAAACTCCTTAAACTTAATTATTGCCTTGTCCTACTTAAACTATATAACCTGGGAACACAACAGACTTATCCTCACTCACACATCCAACAATCCCGACAGCAAAAACAATCAAAGCTCGCGCTATCAGCCGCGATAACACGGAATAACAATGAGCCACATAATAACGCTTAAACAATATACGTTACCCAAGATCAGGCCGACTCTGTACAATGTTTGCAAAGCATGTCTCTCTCTCTCCCTCAGAAACTATACAAGGACGTTGCACTTAACATTCTTCGCTGCTTGGACACTTTCTTGCGGTATTATACTGAGAAAAAAGCCGCGGAGCTTCGGGTGAGAACCGCAGCTCATAACCTTGCCGATGTACAATGCGACGCCCCCGCAGAGAAATAGTTGACAGTCGCGGAAGCTCGGCGCGGAAAGACAGCGGAAGATTGGAATTTGAAAAAAAACTTTACTGTTATAAATAAATTTTCGCGACGGGCATACGGCTTTTCTCATTGGCGGCTGCGCTGGGTGTACGTTAGATGGCGTGGTGGGCCTTTTTTTTGGAGGTTAGGAGCTGGTTGTGAAATATTATGTGCCGCATTGGGTTTCGAAGTGAGCTTTTTGTTTGAGCGGTTTTTGGTTTAGTTTTATTCGGGAGTATAGGATTATGTTTTATCATATAGTTTTAATTGTTTGAGGAGATTTTTTGGTGAAGTTTGGAGTGTTGCTGTCGTGGTAATGTCATCGTTTATTATGTAATTTTATTAATATATGATTGGATTACGTACGTCATAAGGTCGGGATTTCTTCATTGTTATTGTAATTATTATTGATATGATAATAACGATACCGAAAAAGTAAGATTTTATCGATGGTATTTCACTGCTTGAAACGTCCACTGAACACATCAACTATGGATACTGACGATTGTACTCCAAATAAAGGTAAACTTAAAATCCTTACATTACAATATTTAACTTTTACTAAAGCTTGTATTTGGTTTATTTAATTGATAATCTTTAATAATTTCATTAAATAGTTTTTAAATTTATAATGTTTAAGCTGCTGTTTTAAATTCATCAAATGATACTTAATATTATTGTTATATTTGTAATGCTACAATATTTTTGATATTTCATAGATGATTAATTATTATTCATTTATTTATTTTAGTTGCCCTTGTGGAAAGAAATGTTGCACCACAAGGAATTGCACTTGTTAATTCAAAAGCGGTAGCAAAAAAAGCTCCATATGACTTGGTAGATCTAGCTCAGGAAATTCAGAAGGTATTATTTTAATAAATTATATTTAATAAAACTTCTGTCGTTTAATCTATAATCTTTTTCAAACAAAAGAATTTAAGTACCTGTTGCTTTCATAGTCAAGGGACTTGGAAGATCATGGAACCATTCCCTCATACATTTCCAAGTACCTTTGTTATCCATTCCTCTGCTCCTTTCACTTATAATGGTATTAATTTAATTATTAAATCGTGTATAAAATTACTAATTTTTGTTTATTTAATCTTAAGTTCATATTTTATTGTTTAATTACTATTTTATTTTTTGTATTGACAACTCATGTCCATTAAATTTTAGAAATTAATTGAAATACACAATATTTCAGGCTCACAATTCTGTGAAAGCAAATGCTTGTAGTAAATTACAAATGATTGCTGAACAAATGCGATTTTTACATCAGCAGGCTGAACGAGTGTTGCTAGAAGCAAAAGAAAGTACAGAAATGCACCATGCAGCATGTAACTTTGTTAAGCATCCAGGGAATATTTACCATCTCTATCAGAGAGAATCTGGTCAGACATATTTTTCTATGCTCAGCCCTCAGGTATTTATTATATTATTTACAGAAGTAGAACTGATATTTATTATATATTATTTACAAAAGTAGAACTAACTTTTAAAAGTAAAAATTTGAATATTATATCTCATATTTCATGTGTCAATATGTTTAAATAAAACAATAGATTTAAATATATTTATTTTTTAAAATAATATTATAAAACTAATTTACAATATTAACTTTTATTACTAAATTAAATTATATATTTGTTACTTATTAAAAGTTGTTCTGTTAAAGTCTAATAACATGCTTATTAAATATTTTGTAAGAATTTAAAATTCTTCAAATATTAATTTATTAATATATATAAATATATATAAATTTAAAAAATTTGTTCACATAATCTTAAAAATCTCCAATATCAATTTTTCTCATTTCATATTAGCTTTTTTAAAATAAATATTTCTTACATAAGAAGTGATAAGCAAAATGTCCATCTGTTTATCAAGTTTATTCAATAATGCCAAAAATATTTTATTTTTACAGGAATGGGGTGACTCTGCACCACAGCAGATTTATAAAGGTTCTTTTAGACTAGAACATGACCACTCATGGACTCCACTGTCCCAGGTTCACATCAGAGACAAAGAGCTTGCCATGATAAACAAACTTTACCAAAGTAATGAAAATTCAACAAATGCTTCATTAACAGAATATATGAGCATAGATTCTAGTTGATGAATTCCTTTAGTGAATACTTTTATATCTCTTACAAGTGATTTTCAATTAATTATATTTGAGATCGAAAAATTAGTCGGTCGGAACACTTATTTGTAAATCGGCAGATTGGACAGCGTCCATTAAGTACTTACATGAATGCTTCTTAAGTCTACTTCTAGAAAATATAAGAATTTTCGCATTCATTTGTATTTGATGTACAGACACCTTGTTGTATTAGGGTATTACTGATTCAGTCGCTTTCTTTATCTACTTTACATATTATCAATAATCAAATTATTTTTAAATGAATAAGTAAACTTTAAAAACTTAATATTATTGAACTCACAAAAATTTGTACCCAAATAAAATCACGGCAAAATCTATTTCAAAGGTTTTAAAACGTTTTACTAAAAAGCGACAGAACTCAATATAGCCTAATAAAGTTAGCAGTTTTGAGGTTTAATATAATTTGCATACTACATGATTAATTAATATTTTTTTTAAGAAAATTTATTCTTTTCTATTGTCTAATAACAAGAGCTACATTTCATGCACCAGCACGTTGTAGCAAAGACTATGGCTGACTTGGATTACTTTGGCCTGCTTTGAGGAAAGCTGGCATACTGTGCTAGTGAACACTAAAATCTAATTACAGTTGATCAGAAAAAACTTTCATTTTATACAATTTCTGTTATTACACTTATTTAAAGCTAGTTTGTGAATCGATATGTAATAAAAGAAAATTTAATCTAAAAAATTGATTATTTTTTCGAAATTTTGAACATCCAATCAAAAATTTCATTTTTTCATTTATTATTCATAAAAATATTTTTTTTCAAGCATACTAAAATATCATACTTTCAGGTTTTCAATAGTATAATTTAATAAATTTGATAAATATTATTGCCTTATGAAAAAGAATTAAATAAATTTTAATTTTTACAAATCTGAAATCGAAAATAATCAGTATTTCCCATGCCATTTGTCAATTTCGCACAGTCAATTTATGATTGTAATTAATATTTCGAAACTACAAAACGATGTTTTTAAACAGACGTTTACGAAACATTTAACAAGTAAGCGGAAAAGTAATTATTTAACCATATTTTTACAACAATCTCGAGTCATCACAAGAAAAGTTGTTCGCCAAGAGGCTATTGGTAATTCGTTATAAAAGAATTATGCTCAATTTGATACAATTGTCTTGGCAGTACAGAAGTCAAAGTTGCGTGAAAGAATCAATACCATAATGTCTTCTTTCAAACATTATTCTGCCGGCAGCTATTGCAATTAAAAAATGTACTATCTAATAAACAATTAACGTTAGTCAACAGCTGTTTTTCGGAAATTTCTTTGTTTTTGAAAAAAAAGCCAATTACAATTAATTGGCTTTCCACGGTATGTAAACCAAGCTGTCGTTGCGACTCTTGGTTTCACGGGTACGTCTGCGTCATGTAGTGTTTACGCGATGAGCTGAAAATTATATGATCAGTTGTAATTAAACTGAAAAAAAACTGATTATAGATAGCATACTTCATGAATTCATCAATTCAGTGTATATTTTGTACAAATGTATAAATAAATATATTTAATATATTATCGAACATGTGGAAAATATAAAGTCATTTATTTTTAACATCTTTAATGCTTTTATAAAATATATAAAAAACATTTAAAATACTAACATGACTTAGGTATCCTCAGAGGCTCAGTATCTTTCATTAAACACTCATGTGTTTGCATGTGGAACAAATATTGTATGAGCAGTTGTTTGTCTTCACCAACACATGGATCGTAGAAACCAGGTAATTGACTCTGTCAAAACAATAAATTAATATTATTTTAAGATACGTAATTTGATAATGATTAATGAAAGGTTTAAAATTCTTCAAAAAGTAATATATACAAAAATTATGAAAAAAAAAACAACGTAATTATTTTTGTCGCCGAGCCATAAAATATGATTTTTACGTGCACCTGTCCGTAAAATGAAAACTGTATGGCCTAGTGTCAGATCATAAAATCGAATTTTATAGCTTGCACATCAAAATACTTATTAGACTAAATATCATTGTTTTAAGAGTAGCTGATGTTTCATAAATTTTTAATGCTTATATAATTAATATAATACATCTTTTAATTCAAAACGATTAAGTACTACTGTAAAATACAGAAATTTTATTTCGTACGGATTTGAAAAAATGAAGATAATATTAAAATTTACCTTCGAAGCATTGTGCAATACGAGCTTTGAGTCCTTAACAAGACACTGCAATGGTATCGTCACGTCAATTATTTCGTCTCTCTGCCCTCCCACAGTCTCTTCGCCGCCGTTCGATCCCCGATGATCCTGCGGATACACGAACCTTCCGTACAGCGCCTTCGTAATTATCAAGCCCCGTTTATTCTCCTCCTCTGCTCTAATCCTGCTGAAGGTGGCCTTCATGAGGTCGACTGCTGCTTTGGCTTCGCGCTGTTTTTCCTGTTTAAGTCGCTTGTTCACTTCACGCTGTTTATCCTTGTCGCGCTGTTTGCGCTCCCTGATTATTGGATCCACAATGAAGTTTTTGAGCAACACCCAGCTGATTAGAGGAGCGACCGTGGCATAGAACACCGGAGCTGGGAATAACTCGTCGCTGAGCCGAATCGGGAAGGTGTAAGTTTGATACGCGCGCTTGAGCTTTATCCGGAGACTGACCCCCGTCGGCGTGCCAACATGGACCATAGCAGCGACTGAGGTATGCTTGGAGAGCTTCTTCTCGGCACCATATTCCACGAACCAGCCGAAAGTGCCTAGTCTGAATAATAAAATTGACATTAAATTTATGGAAATTTGGTATTTATACATATTAATGAATAGATGTGTTTTAATCAATATTTTAGATCAATTTAACCGTTTAAGTACTTACTTTATATATCCTTTAAGTTCCATTTGTCTTTCTTCTAATTTATGTGTATAACTCAGACTGACAAAAGATCGCAAAAGAGCAAATTCTATTGAAAAGGCAGTGTATGAATGTGGCGTACTCCTTACAATTGTAGTATTCATGCTACTCTGAATTCCAACTCTGTATGTAAGGTAACCAATTGTATGTGTGTCCAATTGCATTGTGAGAGCTAAGAATATATAAAAAATGAATAATTAATAATCTTGTTAATTATAGAAGACATTACCTGTTTAGTAAATTTAAATTAATACTTACTCCCAACTAAACCTGGCCTGATTTCATTGGGATTAAATTGTAGAACAGTTCCACCATTGAAAAAAATCCTTTTTGTCAGTGACCGGTATCCTCTGAAACCCAATGTCGGTCCACTACCTGCTCCAACTTCAACTTCAAACCAGCCTCTTGGTGAAACAAGGCGTCTAACAGAAAAATTAATTGAACCCGAACCAACACCATTTTTGATACCCAGTTCACCACCAAGTAAGGCTGTGTCTTTTAATGTCAGTGGTGCTTCAATGGACTGTGTAATTGTCATACCACTGACTTCAACAGAAGAGAAGATGCTGTTTCTAAAAATAATAAAATATAAGATCATTAGACTGATGTAAGACCTGAGTACTATAGTAATATAAAATGTAATAAATATCGAACCTAGCAATTCCCATCCTACTGTATGTAGCAACAATAGAAGTAATTATAATTCTTTAAAAAACTAACAATTATTAATAATTGAATATGAGAAGAAAAGGTCAAATACAAAATCATATTTGAGGAATATCCAAAAATTTAAATATGCAATCTAAACTAAATTTTTCTAACTCTAAAATAGCAAGCTTTATTATTTGATAACTCACAAAAGAGTTTTTAGTAACTGCTTTGAATTGTTTAATTTGTTGTAGAAGAAAGACTTTGTTAGTAAATTAATACGAACCCATCATCACCATATTCATCATTATAATCTGAATATCTGTTGAACAAGTCTGTAGCATTAATGTTAACTGTAACATTGCCTTTTGGATTAGTACGCATCAACAGTTTCCTTTCTTCCTCCTCTTTGGCAAGCCTCTCATATTCATCTCGCAATTCTTGAGGAGTTTTTGTGCGCAGCACAATCTCCCAACCTTCAGTTTCCAATCCACGGACTCCCAAGTTATCATAAATAGCTCTTTTGTGAGGATCGCTTAGCACTAAAAACATAAATTTTTTTTAATTACTGTATTTTACTTTTAAATTATATGTAAATCTAATAACAACTAGCAATGATTACCTTCATAAGCTTTATTCGTTCTGTTAAACAGCACCTCTGCATCTTTTTTAAGGGCAGGATCTGTGTGTTTATCAGGATGATAACATTTACTGAGTCTTCGGTAAGCATTACTGATTTCTTCTGGACTTGCCTAAAATAAAAGTATAGTTAGTATAAAAATTAGTTTTTTATGTTATATTGCAGAAATTTAAACTACCTATACTATACTACTATACTACCTATACTATCTGCAACATATCTTATTTTTACATAATACTTTGCATCATTTTACTCAATAACATAGTTAAGTTCAACTTATTTTTTAAATTGGACTAATTATAGAATAACATTTTTTAATTTTATTTTCTATTTATTCTGTTTAAGCTTTTTTTAAGTGCGCTAGTATTATTAAAAATAGTAGATTATCTCTCACTATAAAATAAATGTAGGCAATTTTTTTAACATGAAAGATAAACCAAAAAATTACATGATTAAGATGATTATTACATGATTATTCAACAAGTTCAAAGTGCTTCTTCGCAGTGAAAATATGCAAAAAAACCTGCGAAAGCACAGTCTCAGCTTTCATGGAGCAAAAAGCCAGTGCTCCACGACAGTGAAATTCTAATTATACATTTAAAAAAGCATAACAACAACTCCCCTGCACATCCCTAAATAAACATAATCTCCACCCAAGAACCCAACAATACAAAACTACATAAAAATCACAAAAAATCTCTTTCATAACAACCGTCCCCGCACCTTTTACCCAACAGTACCTAACAACAAACACCTAAAAACATCGCGCTTGCCCGCATATCCCACCGCAGTAACCCCAAAACCATCACCCCCAAAAACCCCCCCATCGCAACCGGCGCATCCCTTAACCCAGATCCTCATAACCGCATCTCTCGCTGTTACGTCAGCAAAGGGAGCCTCGAAAAACGGAGCGCCGAGAGTCACGTGTATAGCCCGCGAGCGCGCAGCAAAATCGATTGCAGACCTGCAGCCGCATCAAAACTCCATCCTCAAAATCCCCTTCACCCATCCACAACTAAAAACCATCTCTCGAACCCAACCACCCCGACAAACCCCCATTAATCTCTCTCACGTTTCTCGGTATGTTGAGGAAGGTGTAGTAGTCCTCCTCGAAGCGGCCCTCCCTCTCGTCCTCGTCCATCCTGGGCTTCCTGGGCTCCTCCTCGTCGGCGAGCAGCAGCTCTTCCTAACCTCGAGCGTCTTCAAAGACACTGACACCCTGGCCCGACGAACACGCGCTGAGAGAGAAAAAAACGCCCGGTAAGCGCTACGGTTTGGAGTAGGCACGCATACGTATATATAGGCAGATGTACACACGGTCAGGCGCGCCGCCGATGAGGAGGACCGCACGGCGAGCTGCTGCGCTCGTCTGCTTGGCGCGCGCGCGCAATGCGTGTTTTTTGCGATCCGGTGTGAGAGAGAGAGGAGAGGGAAGGTTGAGTAGATCGGCGGACGATGGCAGCAGTGGTGCTGAGAGAATGGCGAGGTGGGTAGAGCTGGTTTGTGTGGCGGGTACTTTGGGAGGGCTTTTTTTGAGCTTTTGGAGTGTTTTGAGGTTGGCGGGGGTTGATTGGGACGAGGTGTGGTTTTTTTGGAGGGTGTTCCGAGAAATTTTTGCGAGGGAGTTTGGGTAGTTGATTGCAGGAGGTGAGCTACGTTGGAGCGAGAAGATTTTGTTTCATAGTATTACTTATTTTTTTGTATACTTTGGGGAATATTGAAGAAATATGGTAAAAATGTATGTTTTAATTCATACTTTAGATTTCTCGGCTTTTTAGAAGGTAAAAATAACAAAGTTTATCGATATCTGAAAAAGTTCGTTATAAAAAAGTTCTATGCGCGAGAACATTGAAAAATCTAAAGTTTGATATACCAATACCGGTTTTTTCTGATAAAAAATACCATAATTCTTTGATCAAATGATAGAGTATTTAAATAATATTTTAATCTTAATTATCTCGTAGATGAATTTCCCCGTTGAGCTATTTTGTTTTCGGAAAAACGAAGAGAAAACTCCAATGCAAATATGCTGGCGCGCAGCAACAGCAAAACATTACATCGGCGACGGAGACAATAAAGTTACAAAGCAAGAAATCGATAACGTTGATATTGTTGGTTTATGGTACAATATTCTAAAAATAAAAATACATTTTTTTTTAATTAGATAGAATTTTAATTTTTTTCTTTTTTCATTTAAGTGATGATATTTTAAGTGGAATCAGAGCAGAGGGCAGGCCTCGCTTCGCGTTACATTTATCATCTAATTTAATGTACGGTAGTTTGAAATTGTTCCGTGATCAAGTTGAACATACAGAAGGTAGTAGACGCTGATTTTTTAGTTTATTTAATTATATGAAATCCGTCAATCAGTATCTTGTATAAAAAATTGTCTTTTTTAGAAAAAGTTAAAAATTTATTTTTTATGGCAATGGGTGCAGAATCAGAAGATTCTCAAATAAATAAAAAATCCAAATCGAAGAAAAATAAGATCATTGATAAAAATGAGTAAGTTTGATTGATTAAATGAACGACGGTTATGCAATAATCATTTTAATTAAAATCTTTTAATAATTATAATAGTAAGATCGACGAAGTTGACGAGCCATTTCCAGGAGAGATACCGGAAGTTAATGTGGAACAAATTTTGTCGAAAAAAACGCTTAAAGATATTAATCTTATTGAAGAAATAGATTTTATTCCAAATATATCAGTAAGTTTAAATACAATATATATAAAAAATTTTTGAAATAATGTAAAATATGTTAAAAAAAGTTTTTAATTGGTTGTTGAAAAATAAAAATTAAATTTATTGTATTTTTAAAACTTTGAAAAGGGATCACATGTACTGCCATCATTTGGTGCCTTTGAAACTGATTCAACAAATATTGATCAAATAATTTTCCAAATGAATCAAGAACTGATCAGGTATATTATTTTTATTTAATTTTTAATCTAAAACGGTAATAATAAATAAATAAACATATTTAGTAATTTAATAAAAAAAAATTATATTAATTATATTACTTAATATAAAAATTTATATATAAGATAATTTTTAATAGTAATATTGCAATTAATGTTAATAATAGCCCAAGAAGACTATCAAAAGGGAAAAATTCTCCATCACTCCATAGTAAGCTCACAAAATACAGATTCAATTGTATATTTGTTTTCTACACATCTATTTACAATTAAATTACTAAAAATTGTTATTAAATAATGTTATAGCACCGCCAAACCAAGCAAAATCTTCAAGAAACGCTGCTGGTTAGTTTATTATTATCACCCACAACAAATTGATATTATTCCTTTATAAAATCTACAAAAAAATTAATCTTTCACTTATTCATTCAGACGATCAAGCCGCGATGGACGTTGAGCCAGATTCATTTAACAATTCTCCACCGTGCAACTCTCAGAGCTCTTTCAAAACGCCAACAAGGCCAAAGCCACCGATCACAGTAACAATTTTTATTTTTTTTATTAATTTTCGAAATATCTTCGTTAAAATTTACTTAACTTACTGTCAAACATTAATTCCAAACTTAATCTCTCGTCTCAATCGTCCTTCCAGGGAATACCACAGGAAACACCGTCGCCCTCAGAAAGAGCGCATACCGCTTACTCGCCGATCAAAGTAAGAAGTCCAATGTTGAGGGAACAAGCTGCGTTAGTTAATCTCACACCGCCACAAGCTGTTAGGCTGCCAGGGGTTCTGAATGAGGAGGAAAATGATGTTACAATGAGAGATGCTGAGATTAGTGCGCCAGTGCCGGAAGGGGTTTTAGAAGCGATCGGTGAGTGGACTATATATGCAAAATAGAGTTTTATTTTAATTTTTTAATTTTTTAAAAAAAATTAATTTTAATATAAATTTAAAGATTTTGAATGTTAGTACTTATATTTTTGGAATTTAAATTGTAATGTGACACTCACGTGCATACTTACTAGAAATAATAATGCACTCAAACGAGTAGTGCCACTCCGAGTATGATACAGCTTCTATTTACTTTGGTGTTCATCTCTGTAAAAATAAAATACACCGATAATTTTAATTCTTTTATTTAGATAATAATATATAAAATAGAATTTATCTAAGCTTCCGATTTTTGCCACTATAATTTTGCATACACTATATTTATTTAGATATTTTTAATTAAATTAATAATATTATAACGTAACATATTTGTATTCTAATATCTCATGATAATCAATATTTTACATTTTTAAAAATAGTCTATAATTTTTTATTACTCTCTTGTACGTTTACATTTCTATCATTTAGTTGTAAGTTTATAAATCATGTATAAAATTTTTGTAGAGCCTGAAGTCGTCATAGATGAATTCAGTGGCCGAAACACGCTTTCTTTAGAAAGTGAAGGAATTAATTTTAAACCAACTGCCAAAATACCTAAACGCGGCAAAAAAGTTTTTGCAGATACCCAAATTACTCTCCCCTTAGAAGATTTTCCAGCTGTTAATGTTTTTACAAAAGTGAGTCCACTTTGATTTATGAAATAAATCACTGTAACTGTTTAAAAATTCTGAATTTTTATTAATTACTTTATTATTTTATTTAGTCATTCAGAAAACCACTTGTAACTTGGTCAAAAAAACGAGAAACAGCTCAGACCTTATTCTTATTGCCAGCTACATTTAAAAGCATCCTATGTAACTCCAGGGGAAGTCTATGGACAACATCTCTATTAAATTTGTATCAAGGAAATTTACAGAAGCCATGCCAGCCTGCCAGTATTGTGCAACATAAAGGTTTATTACAAATATACTTAAATAACTTGGATATAATTATGATAGACTTTAAAAATTATAACTAGAAATTTTTAATTTACCGCTGAAGAATTAGAAAAACAAATCGAAGAAATGGAAGTAGATGAAGTACGTGAAGAAACTTCCGTAATTACTCGTGAAGTTAAATTACTATTGCAGCGCGTAAATAAACTTGAAAACTCAGTTACGAACATTAAAATACCAGATCAGCGGGAAACTTCAGATGACGAAAGGCAACCTGTAGATAATATTTTACCAATGGATTTCATTGAATCAGACATGATTGAAATTGATCAGCAAGAACAACTTAATCTAAAAGAAACAAAAGTAATGGATAATGTACCATCCGAAAATGACGATATTATAAAGTCCCCGGCTTTAAAAAGATTCAGAGCAGGAGAGTCTGAATTAGAATCAACAAAATTGTTAGTTATTTTTTAAATATTTTTTATAATTGTTAGTGGTATTAATTAGAAATTATTTAATAGTAAAAGAAACGTATGGACAATTTATTTATATTTTGTTCAATAAATAGATATAATAAGAATAATTTTTTTTTTTTTTTTAGAAATGAAGACGCTGAGATATCTAATTTTTTTGCTTCTGTGAAAAGATTATGGGATAAAAAAGAAAAATTACAAAAAAATAAGAACGATTCTGTTAAAATAGATTTTAATAAGGTTGTTATCCCTAGTAAAAATAGGGTCAGCGATGCCACTAAGTATTTATTATATTGTTTCAGTAAGTAAAATTATTTTTATTACATGTAAAGATTTGCATGAACAAGCACGTTACTAAGTTCCTTTTCTAATTTCAGATTTAGAGAATGAAAGAAAAATGTGTCTAGAACAAGAACGACCTTACGCACCGTTGTACCTTGTAAAACCGCAATAACTAAATAGTTATTTTATTTACTTTTTGTTAAGTTAATCGTAAAATATTATAATTTTATGTTTATTATTATGATCAAACATGACTTGTTATTTATTTAAAGTTATTATTAGAAAACATAAATTATTATTTATAAAATTTAAATTTTTCAAATGTTTAATTGATTTCAAATAGATAAAAACAGACAATCTTTTGTGTTTAATTGTAGCAAAGGATCATCAAAAAAAAATATAATTTCAATTCACTAATTTTCATTTTCACGTCAATACAGTTTGTTCAGAAAGTACAAATATATATATACAATTGTTCAAAATAGAACAAAAATCTAATCTTTATTCAATCATCTTAACGCTTATTAACGATTTATCCCTTTGTTAATAATCTTTCCATCAAATTGAATCAATGAAAGAGCCGCTTTGTTCTGTGCACGCCAGCTAAGGACCGATATTAATATCGCAAAGTGATTTACAGCCGCGCAGTAAAAAGTAAGGTTCGTCAAGCGCGCAAGCGAGACATTAGGGAAGTGGAGGTGTTAGCTTGCAATATGGAAGTATAGATACGCCGGAGGGACAAATATTTTTCTACGAAGCTCGAAACATTTACGTCGCGCTCACCAGAGCGTGACACGAGAAAAAGAATGAAAGGATAATTAATACGCATAGAAAATGGAGCTTCTCGGGGTCGAGGAACGCGACGTCGAATTATTTTACGGAGAGATTCTTTTTTCACAATGAGCGAGAGAGGATCGGCCTCCTCGGATTGCTGTTTAGTCATTCGTGAGTTAGAGGTTGGTGATTAATTTTTAGATATTCATGATTAGTCGATTGCGAAGGTCTCATAAAATTTAATAAAAGTATAGAAAAATCATACACTTTTAACTCTATAAGGTATTTGTATAATTTTATCTGGCCTTTACAATTGGGTGGACGCAACGTTATAAGCTTCTATTTTACATTTGAGAAAGCTAATGAGGAAGAAATAATAGATCGAATCGATTGATGCATGTAATGATTCAAAATACTTTCAAATATTCTCAATTCAATTAGTAAAATATTTTTTACCTTCCAAAAAAATTTATACTTAAATCTTAATTCAATTTTTTGATTTTTTCTGAATGATTGCATCTAAATCATTTAGCTTACGAAATGGTCCTTAAATATCGTTGCATTAGAAGAGTGAGAAAAAACTATAATACACCCTTGTAGAAAATAGAGCACATCGAGTACGTCGGCGATATGATCAGCGTGTGCCCATTCAGATTTTACGACTTTGACTTTTTTAACGAGCCGTGAAGGGACTTTGCCATGAATGCGGTTGTATGAATGGACCAACATATGCCTATTCATAAAAAATCAATAGGAAAATATTTTTTTTATGTGTTTATGCGTTTGTAAATTAAAGTCAAATATACCGGAAGTATCGTAGAAGAGTTACAAGGTACTTTGTACAGATGAAATTTATAAATAAAATGGATGTGGTTAAGGTCGGTAAACCAAAATTACGTAATCAGTTAAATATTTTCAGTAAATTAAAGACCTGATTTTGAGAGTATAAATTTAAAAGTCTAAAACTTATATTAGACATACAATTAATTTTTATAATTATTTAAACAATGTAATAAACGATCTTTTGGTATATCATGATTTAAAATTCCCAGCATAAAATTCTGCATAAATATTCTCAAGTAAAGAAAATTTTTTAAAGCTATATTTGTTATCATCTCTTTTTTCTACTCATTCACGTCTCTTTTGTTCTTTTTATTCTGTACACTCACCCTCATTCCACGCGGCAAGGCGTGACATTAGCGATATTAGCAGCACGTGGCTTGAAACAAGCCGAAAATCATGTTTTTTTTCTTCTGCAAGGAATTGATTTGTATGTTTTTGCATACTTCCCTCTTTGTCAACAAAGTATAATCCATAAATTCTTACCATAATTTTTCGTTTGAAATATGTAGAATAAAGATACATAGCAATGGTTAGCGTCGATTATAATTTACTTTAATTAAGGGTACGCTAAAAAATATGATATTTGAAAATCATCTTATTCATTATGACAAATTAACGTTAACGTAACTCAAATTAAAACACATCTACGTAAGCGCAAACTGCATGAATTTTTGCTAATTATTATAACGCGCGCGTTTTCATCATTAATTACGTTTATTTCAATGAAATATTCTATATATCATATTACCTGTACCTATATATTCGAATAATTGAAAATACATTAAAGCAACGAATACGCGTCATTATTTATATAGTAACACTGATTAATCAGCATCTATCTGAAAAACGTTAAATGTACCAATAAAAATATCTTTAAAATAATCACATCACCCTTGCACTTCCACCTAAAAGCAAACCAAAAAAACTTTAAGTACCCCTTTCCCCTTTAAAAACCTCACCAACCAACCTCAACCTAAAAAAACTACACATATCCAAAACAAACTACAAAACATCCCCTTAAACAATTAACAATAACCTTCCTCTATCAATCCTCCATACCTACACAGGCCGTAGAAAGCTCCATTCTCTCCGACAACAAAAGGAGAGTCAAAGAAGAAAAAAAAAGAAAGCGCAACGAAGACCAAAAAAGGAACTCGCGCGCAGTGGAGCGCGCCGCGCGGCATCAACGCCGTGGCTGCCAACAATCGCGCGTGTTGGCAAACAGGATCCATTGTGATGCCGCTCTGCCAACAATGCCCTGAGTTTAACGAGCCGCGATCGACGTTTGTTAGCGTTTTCATGTTGAAAAAATATAGTGGCGATCGTTTGATTGTATATATATGTAAGGTAGCGGAGTGGCGAGTTGCGCCGCGGTTGTTTTGCGGTGTTTAAGAGAGGCGCATTGCTGGTGCGTGATGCGCGAGGTGCCTGGGGGATGTGTTTTTTAATGATGATCGGTGTGGACATTTTTGTGAGGTGTAGAGAATGTTTTAGATTTTTTGTAATTTTTAGTGAAGAGTTGTTGCCAATTGAAGAGTGTAGATAGTTTATGGAATGTCTTGTTTTAGGGGGTTTTTGATACGGATTTTTATCAACTAAGTAGTTAGTTTTTGATTTTTAATGAACAAATATTTTAAAGTATTCAAATCCATTCTCTATTAACTGCATCTATGTGCAAAATTAAAAATTAATATTTCAAAGCCTATAGCAAAATGGCATTTGAATAACACTTTTTAAACAATTACAAAATTTTAAAATTAATAAGAAAATTAAGAAATGTCGATTAAATGCAGTTCTTATAGACACTTTGAAAAATATTAGTTTGCAACTCTACAGTGAGCTAGAGTATCGATTTGAACATATAACCCAATATATCTCTTGATCAGTTAAATAAAAGCGCAGAACATCTTCCTCAACGAATAAACGCACCTACTACGCACACTTAAATAATATTCAAACCTAACCGAATCTGCATACCCAGCAAACGTAACACAATTCATCCAATACCACTCACACACAAAGCCGTCTCCTTATCTCTCTATAAACAATATTTCGGCGGTCCTTCGAGAAACCCCCACGTCACCTAATACCATACATATACACAGCCGAACCCTAGCGCGTACGCGCGCGGCACATTCAAATCGGAGACTTCACGGTCACCGGAGTAATTCGAGAATCGGGCTCGTTGCGTCATTTGCACAAACACAGGCCGAAAAAAATAAAACACTAAACCAACCCGATCGCCCTGCGATTACGCGCACCTACATACTCGACGAGGCGATAATGCGCGCGTATGTATATATACCGATAAGATGAATGCGTATGTATTTAAGTGGGTATGGCGAGAAGTAGGGTATAGGGGAACGTAGCTCGTGGAAATTTCGCTAAGTCGGTTAACGGCGATTAATTCTGAGAATGATTTTTTTTTTATTGAGCGGAGGCTGTGGGAGCTTTATCGGGAATTGTAGGAACTGGGGCTCTCTCTCTCTTGCGATCTGATTTGCACGTGCGTGGTCTGTGTTTGGAACATTTTGATTTGAGAAAAAAAGATACATTTTAGTAGGCTTTGATTTAGAATTTATGTTTAATACTATTAATAATATTTAAATATTAATTGTATAGAGTTTTATAAAACTAAACGATTTATTGATTGACAATGTTTACTGCAGCCAAAATATTACAGTTTAATAATTAAGTATTTTATTGTTAACAATATTATTGTTATGACTGCTGTTTGTTTGAGTGAGGGGGTAGGCTTGTATATAGAAAATAAGCAAATATTGCGGCGCAATGCTAATTATTTTTAGCTCACTCTCGGCGTTTATTTGTAAATTTTTCAATTATCTCTCCTAAAATATTTAGCTTCGCCTGTAGTCGCGGGGTTGCCGACACAATATTTAGCGGGTTTTTTAAAAATATTACGATTAGCATTTGAAGCTTGCCGGCATTACTTTTTTAACATTCTGAGTTTAGGCGTATTATCTCCGCGGCAGTTGTTAAACACCGATGCTCGTATCGGAGCGAGAGACAAAACTTTTTTTCCGACTTTTTTCAACAATTGCTGGGCTTGTAAGCAAGACGGA